>APFE030610945.1:420560-446360 GCA_000404065.3 Pinus taeda | reverse complement strand
GTGATTTAGACAAGGAAATACGTGGTTGCCTTGGAATTATCATCAGTTCTTGAGCAGGTATTGAGCAGCGGAGGCAGGCAAGCAGCGAAGGAGATTTGAGCCAGTGATTGATTCAGATCTGAGCTGTATTGTGTGTAACAGAGGTGGAGATACTTGTGAGAAGTATTATACTTTGTAATGTTACATGACTCAATCATTAATATACAGATAGTTGGGGTTTTTAGCGAGATGCTTTCCCCGGGATACATACTGTGTTAATGTGTGAATGCTCTTGATGTTTTATTGTTATTGATGCTGCTATATTGATGATCAACGTAGAGGAGCTTATGTATTGTGTATGTTTTCCGCAATAGTACATGATCAGGATAATCTCTGTTGAATATGTGTTAAATTATTCAAAATTTCTACATTCTCCACCTTATAGTTTCTATGGAAACCATTTTCCCTTGCACATTGACGCCACCAATAAAAAATGCGGACCAGTGAACACAACTAATGCACCAACCAGTCCACTCCATGATGTGAACCTACTCATATTGACTTCAAAATAACTTGTTTCAAATGTGAATGGTAGGACTTGATAGCCCCATTTGTTTCTTGTTCGACATGCTTTAAGTGATGACAACATTTTGCCCACATTTCTAATTAACACAAATAAAGTATGCCAATAGTCAATACAATTATACCAAAATTTGAAAATTAAAGCTACATAAATCAAACCTATTATGTCCAAGCATCATGCTCGAAAGTACTCAACAAAGATGGTTTCCTCTTGGATTTAGAAATTTGTTGGTCTCCTCAAGTGTAGAATTTTCATTTTTCTCACTGTGCATAATGTCACCTAGACACTTAAACATGGCACATCTTGTAGTATCATCTTTCACTTTCATTACAAGATTTTTAAACCATGCCCTTCTAATGTGCCAAATGCATAAGTAGACTTCACATTGAAATATTGCACATAAATGTCACACAACGTTATATATATATATATATATATATATATATATATATATATATATATATATAGATTAATATATTAATTTATATAGTGAGTCTACAATTATGTATATAACATTGCATTTTGAAAAATGAAGAAAAAACACACTCATATCTCTATACATGATTGCACCAATCTCAACAATTGCATCATCTACCATGAATGCATTTAATTTCCACTCCAACATAACATGCAACTTTAAGAAGTAGCATCTCCATCCTCTTGGTGATATCATAAGTCATAGATCTTGACATGAGAACCCATGCCACTGGAACGCCATTATGTTGGGAATTAAATGCCAATAATGTATAAAGTTGAAAATGCATAAAAATAAATAAAAAATTAGTTATATCCTTAGATTGTCTTATAAATAACAAATGATGATAAGAAAATAGATAAAAATGTAAAACAAGAAATTAATTATATCCTTGGATTATCTTATAAATAACAAATGATAATAAGAAAATATATAAAAATATAAACTTACCTTAAAGCGATTTGTCCCAAATGTAGAATCCATTGCTAATATACTATCATGACCATATTTTCTCATCCATTCTAGTTGTAGTGGTTGTTGAATGCCTAAAATGAATGGAGTGTGTCCCTCATCGTCTATGGCTTTGTCAAACTTTGAGTAGTAAAATACTTTATCAGGATTTGCTGCTTGCCATATATGCACACTTTGAGCATCATTATTATCAAACATGTATTGGACATGTTTCAATCTCCTCCCTATATTGCCAATGAATCATTATTATCAAACATGTATTAGGCATGTTTCAATCTCCTCTCTATAATGCCAATGTCGTCACAAGTAAGAAAATCGTTTCGATCAAACTCAACTCTAGATGAGGTTACTTTGTCATGCACTAATTCACAATGTTTGTGATGTACACATTCAACTGACTTTCCCAACAACAAACATCTTTCTACCGATTGATGTAGTTCATTACCAACATGGGGTGCATGGTATGCTCTTGTGCCTACAAAATCATCAACCTCTTGTCCATGGAAAGGTTTACTTGTAATATCTATATGGTTCATCTCAACATAAGTGATCAAGGCACGTTCTGGTGTTTTCTTAGATATGTGAACACTAAAATGACATGTGCAACCACGTCTTAGATGCTTACAACCTGGACGACTCCGTATCCCCTTTTCAAGCACTTTTGATATATCATAAGACAATGCATCAATCTCTCGATAATCTTCTAGCCCATATGAACACCAAAACCTGCAGGAAACAACAAGATATTAACATGAAAAAAAAAATTTAAAACAAAATTATTTTAAGAAAAAAATAGTAGAAAAAATATTACATTATATATTCCAATGGGGTGTCAACTCTATATTTCTGATTTCCAATATTTTCTTCTTTTGATTTTCTACTAAAACTTTTTCGAAATCTTGTTGGATACAATAGATTTTTGCTCTCCAAAATAACAAACTCATTATATCTATTTTATTTGATCCAATCCACATTGTTACCTCCAATCATACTCCAATCCAAATCAAAAGAAAAAAAATATTTCTTTTTGTGGATCTTGCACTTCAAGAGCTAGAAGTTGTTTCCATTTTGAACATCTCTACAAGATATATAACTCAAGTTAGTTTCTTATAAATTTGCAAAAAAAAAAATGATATGTTCCATTGGAAAAGTCAATGAGTTTTATACTTAAAATACTATATAGGTATCAAATGACAATAATGTATCACGTTGATTATCATATTCATCTATAATTTTCTTTTTTCCTATTTTTATTCACATATTAACATATTTAAAATTTACATCTTCAAAATAGCCTGAAATTTGAATTTCAAAGTTAAATATCCATGGAAACCATATCATGCGAAGTGAACAAAGAAATTATCTACGATAACCACAAAGAAATTATCCATGGTAACCACATCCTCTGAAGGGACAAAAATTCAATGTATATTTAACTTTGAAATTCAAAAATCTTTAAAATTTGTCAACCTACATAATTTTTTTAATATTCACTATAATATGTTTAATGCTCCAAAACAAAGGAATTTCTCATCTAAAAACTCAAGCTTAACAGTGTGATGGTCCTCATCTAAAAGTACATGAGGAGTGTTTCTAAATTTGCAATTCACTTTCTGGGTACGCTATATTCTAATTGTTGGGTTCCACGTTTGAAGTAGAGAAGCTAAAAGTAAAAAATTTAAATGGTATATATATGTTCATCTAAATTTACTAACATGTGAGAATGTGATTGGGGATTGTATGTTCACGCCCTAGGTGCACCCGCACAAAGGCGAGATTCCCATTAGGGCAACGCGTATTGGGCATGCCAGGGTGCCCATACGATGATTTGGCGGGTTAGTCTGAATTGGTAGGGGGAACCCACACAAACGAAGTAATCTCAACCCATGATTTCCCATGACTTGGGAATGGGGCCAACGTTCAAATTTTTTTAGTTTCTTCTCGTGTGCATTGAAATTTTACATGGTTATGTTAGATTCATTCATTAATGATATGAGAGGGTTTTGAGACTCAAATAAGACTTACAATAATAATTCGACAATCACACGATAAATGTATTGGCACTAATTTCCCTTCCTTCTTGTATGGCAAGTCATGAGGCTAGTTAGTCCTGGTTCGATGGCAGTCCTAGTTTGATATGCAAAGCTCTAAGGTAATTTTATGAGATATGACCTATGAGCTTTTTCGACCTCCTCAATTCCAATAAAAATATCCAATAGCAAGGCTCCTCAAGCCAGACCCACTAGCTTGGGGTTAATAAATAATTATAGAACATGCCTTTTGTTCAAGTCATCCTAGATCCTCTCCTAGGCATTTTCTTCTAACTGGAACATAGAATTATATCTATGCACTTGTCCCTTCAATATATCCATAAGATTCCTTTCAAACATGTCTTACAATATAATTCTATTTCCCTTCTAATGATGATGATATATTTTTTCACAAGCTTGATACTTCCTATGATATTGTCTGCAGTAGAAGCTTCCAAGGTGTTAAGTCAAGAAGCTCTACTCAAGGTGATAAGCTGCTCCTCTTCTTGAGTTCAGGTCATATTTGTGTAGTTTCTCAACACTTATATACAATTTATCCTTTTGTTACCTTTAACAATAGGTCTAGTCCCTTGAGATATCTATAGCATTCTATTGCAAGTTTTTCCCTTTAGGGCTTTAAATAGTCCCAAAAGGATGTGAAATTGATCTCCCTTCTAAGTGTCATAACTCAATGGACTGAGAGGTTTCTATTTGGCAAGAATTGTATAAATCTCAGAATTTTTGAATATAATTGTGGTCCTTTAGGGTGACTGAGCTTTGGATTAGACCTTCCAAATGAGCCTACAATGCTTTTATACACTCCAGTCCTGGTCCTTCTTAAAGTAGTTTCCTTGCTACCTATTAATACTAGCTCTAGTCCACAAAAGATGAGTTTAACTAGTAACTTGATCACCTTCACATAATTGCACAAAACCTTATGATTTTCAGATCTTTGAAATGTGTTAAAAGAACTTTGAATTTGAGCATAGGTCATCGATCTTTCTTCTAGTATTCTCAACCTCACGATGATTCAAGCTCTCCAGGTTTGTATTGCTTATAATATGTATTGAGCTCCTTACTGAATTTGAGTAAGACAAATCTCTTGTGTGTATATTATAGTCATTAAGCCACCTATTCTACTCAATGACATGTCTATGTATCACTAGTTCAATTTTGTTTCTGATCTGAGTAACCTGTGATTTTGCGATCTTGATCTCAGGCAAACATGCCTTTCTTCTCCAATCTTGCATATGTTTTTCCAGAGACAATAATAACAAAAGGTCATTATTATGAAATGGTTGCTCATCTAATATCCTCTAACTTGGTTCCTTTGACATCCTTTAGCATCCTCTACTTTGGCATCTTCTAACTGCTCGTAGGTCATGTAAGAGGTCTAGAATAGTAGCTTCTCTAGAATGTAAAAGGCCCGACCTTCGAAATCACTCTATCTCAGGTATAGCATCTGTGCACAATAGACACTAGATACAAAACTTCAACATCCTATGAATTGGTAAGGGATCAGACTTGTAGCTACTCTGAACTACATAATAAAAACTATGTGACCTTCCATTGTCATAACGCTAACGCTACCATTACCATAAATCTAATTCTTTGGTCCACTATAATTCTGCCACTGTCATAACACTATCACTCAGGGCTCCTTATCATAAAATTTTGGTGGCTAGTGCCATGATGGGTGCCATATTATGTAATGGAGCTTTCCAGACTGACATATGCTCAATCTCCCTTTAAACATCAATTTCTCATTTTCTTTTGCATCTTCTCATTTCATGTGGAGGCAAAATCTCCTCTTTGGTTGTTCTTCATGTGAATCCTCTTGCTTGGAGGCACCATGTTCACTATTCAGGATGTTTTTTTAATATTTTTTTTATTTATTAAGATTGCTCTCAAGTTCAACTTGTAACTTGTTTTGAGGTCCAAAAAATGTAGGAATTTACAGGGTAAGTTCCTCAGACAGAACACCAAAGGACACCACTCACAAACAGATCACAGATCAATACACCAGTATTTTTGACGTGGTTAAAACCCTCAAAGAGGGAAACGATCCATGGCCTGAGCCAACGCGGCCACTTCAGGCAATTTATTAATAAAATAATGAAAATTTACATAAGCTTCTCTCGTGAACAGTTAACCTACAAATGACCCTCCATGTCCTTTAAATAGAAATCATGGAACAATCGGGTGTTTAAGCCACATATCAAGTGTCGGTAATACCGAGGAGGATAATGAACCGTCGGATCACTACATATCATGACCGTCGGATTGTAAGTTACAAATGTACATAGTAAAGAAACACACTTTACCTAACTCTATACTAGACCAAGTTATACTTAACTATTTCCTATGTGTCAGAATATCCTAACAAAAAACAAGTTCTGTGGAGGCACCTTGATCTCTTTCATTTTTTGTCTTACTTGGCTTGTTAGGCATAGCATGTTGTTGGCATTTAATGAATATTATTATTGAGAAATTGTATTATCTAAAAATTACATTGGATTTTGCATATAATTATTTCATATACATCGTATATATTAGAGTGTATCTATGACGTTCACAATCAACCAAAGGTAAATGTCATAAGCAAGTGTTTGAAGCTTCACTCCTTGTAGCATTTTTCGTAAACTCAAGTTTTGAGCTTTGACATTTCTACTATTATTACTTCTTTGATGATTGTAGTAGTCTCATTAATTAGTTGTCTCATCGTGCCAATAAAATGAAACTTTCTAGGCAAGTTTGTCCCTTCATTACACTACGTATTAGCTAAATTAAATATAAAAATTAACAATAAATAAATATAAATATAATAATAATTATTTTAATCATTATTATTAAAATTAATTATTATTATTAAAACTTAATTATTATTAATTATTATAATTAAAAAATAAAAAACAAAAACAAAAACAAAAACCAAATTATTGAAAACCATTCCTTATTGAAGCCATTAATTACAAAATATTATTGAAACCATTCATTCCCTCCTTATACACAACACCTCCATCACTCAATCCCTAGCTCCGACGCCACGCCTCCAACTCTTGAATCCTAGCTCCTCTGTCGCACTAGATTATTCAGATAAGTGAGAATCATTCCCTTCTATGCAGTGCCTTAGGCTCTCGAACCCTAGCTCCTATGTTGCGCCTCCGACTGTCGAACCCTAGCTCCTACATCGCGCCTCTGACTCTTGAACCCTAGCTCCCACACCACACCAGATTAGTCATATCAGTGAGAATACTTGGAGGGTTTCTGGGAAAACCGGCTGTACATTCCATCGATGAATATATAGACACAGAAGGAAACAAGATCGATTCCAAGGATGCATTGATATCAAAGGGCTATGCCCTATTTTTTGATATGCATGCCATTTTTTTTGCCTCTGGTTGGATCCTTGACAACTTGGTCATAAGAATATGTGATGTATTTGATGATGGACAATATTTTTGGGGCACATCATTCTGCTTGTTTTCATGTTTTTTTTCTTTTTTTTTGGGAGGATAACATTGAACAAGGTGGTTTTTACGTTTCTACGTTTCAAGTCTACCGATTTTTCCTTGGCTTTATACCTGGTGGAGCGGCCATTTGTGATATGCGTCCGATGATGATTGGCTGGAATAAGTGAGGACGAACACCACCAATGCTCCAAGTTTTTATGCTTTTCTATTTAGACCATGGTCGATGGTATTATGGTGTTTTTTTATAATTCTTGTCAATCACTAGAGTGGAATATAAGATGTGTACCTGTTGTTACACTTACTGATTATAGAATGTTTTCTTAGAGTAGAAGTCTTATATGAATTAGAGGATGGTCCTCCCGCCTAGATTTTTTTTATCAAAGGTTTATCTAATACAATCATGTCGTGTTGTTTTTTTTCTCTGAAAATAATAATAATAATAATAATAATAAATAAATAAAAATAAAAATAAAAAAAAAATCTTTGGAGTCATGTTACATATGTTGTTAGTGAGCATTGGATGCCTCCTCCAGTATCACTCCTCCTAAAAAACTCCCCATGTTGTTTAGATTTCCACTCATTTTCCGGTTCCCGCCTCATCTCAAATTTGATTTTGAGAGGCTTCATTGGGGTTTTTAGAAAATTTTTGGATCTAAATTCTTGAGGAGGTTGCATACCTTTTTGGGCCTTTTTCTCTTGGCTGCAAGTCTAGAGAGGTCTGCCTTCTTTGCTAGTGCAAAAATATTTCCTTGCTTTGGCATTTTGCAACTGAATCATTAAACTTTGGAGGTGTTCAAGCTTGAATTGGGATGTTGTAATTTAAAATTTACCTCCATCACCCTACTGTAGGTCATCGTTGCAATTTTCATCTAGCTTGGATATTATTCCAAACCCCATTGAGGTAATCTAATTTGGGTTAACATTTTGCATCAAGCTTGGAGTTTAATTTGAGGGTTTCTTTATATTCAATTTTGCTACTATCTTTTGTAGGAGGATACACAAGCCCACTTGTAAATCCATCCGAGGATAAGATGACACCACTTGAAGTGTGAAGGAGTGATTAAAAGACCCAAAATGGTAAGTTTCAGTAATTTTCTTCCATTTTTTTAATTTGAATTTCAATTATTATTGGGATGCTTCTAAACATCAACTTCTTTCACTTCATTAAGATATCAATAGGGTGATAAAAAGTGACATTTACTGAAAGTATATATTTCACATAAAAATTTCTCTATCTTCCTACCACATATAGCATAACCATTGAGGAATTTAAACAATTCCTTGGGCCCATTTAAATTCATGACAATTTTTTTGGTCCTTTAAGTACTCATGCAAATTAAACTCTTCGAATTTATCCCAAGGTGATGATATTCATAAGGTGATCACTGCAAAAATTAGGAGTTAGCCCTTGAAAAATAAACCAACAAAATCAGAACCCCAAAGGGCTTGTGGGCTCCCAAACTCAATCTTGTTGGATTACCACAAAAATAGTTAGATTAATCACAAATTGAGCTCTAGAAACCCTCGCACAATCCCAGAGAAATTTAAAAAATGAATTTATGCCAAATTATTGTTTGAAATTGTCTTTGAATTAGTGAGAGGAGGGGTTTCTATGCTCTCAACTCCCTCAGGCAAAACCCCATGAAAATCTTGAATAAAATTTTCCAAAATTTTCAAATGAATTTGGTGTACAAAACTCCTCATCCTATAAGTAAATTGAATTAGCTAAACTATAAATTTAAAAAACAAAATACAAACAAAATATTAGATGGGTCTCAATAGAATCTCATTCTAGAACAAAGGTTGATACTTCAAACCCTATCCATTTTTGTGAAGGAGTAAACGGCTAAAAAAGAATTCAATTTTCTCAAAATATGTCTGGGATCCACCTGCAACAAATAGATCAAATGATATAATTTGAAATCCCAATCTTTCCTCTTTAAATCTATAAACAGAAACAACAGATATGACGACACATGTTGTTCCACAAGCTTTTAAGGGTGGAAAGGTTTTAATGTTGAGATAAAGGATGCCTCCATGTGATACTATGATGTCAAATGTTGATATGCTCATTATATCTTGGAAACAAATTTAGTTAAGATTAAGGAGGGAAAAATACATTGATAATCCTCTAGACTTGTGAGACTTTTCTAACTTATATGACCTGATCAAGGCAATGACATCACACTCCTAGATTATTCTTATGTATGAATTGATTCCACCAATCATACCTACTTGAAATTGTAGAAATTTTGAATAATTTAACACATATTCAATGGAGATTATCCTGATCATGTACTATTGCGGAAAACATACACAATACATAAGCTCCTCTACGTTGATCATCAATATAGCAGCATCAATAACAATAAAACATCAAGAGCATTCACACATTAACACAGTATGTATCCCGGGGAAAGCATCTCGCTAAAAACCCCAACTATGTGTATATTAATGATTGAGTCATGTAACATTACACACATAATACTTCTCACAAGTATCTCCACCTCTGTTACACACAATACAGCTCAGATCTGATCTCCAAATCTCTTCCACTGCTTGCCTGCCTCCACTGCTCAATACCTACTCAAGAACTGATGAGAATAGCTCACCAAACTTGTTTTGCACCTGAAAAATAGTCACTCACGCTTTTGTGGACGTGAGCATAAGCTAAAATGTGGGTAAATACATGGGCAAACTCATTGGCATACTCAATCCCTTGATTGTGCAAGATCTGGTGCACAACTATAGTCACAACTGATAGCAATCTGATTCTCTACCACCTGTCCCTGTTGAACTGAACATGCACTGACATGCAATTGAGTTAAATGATGTATTAATTAGTTGTATTATGAGTTAATAACTTGTGAATTAATTAATAACTAATTCACCCAACTCATCTCTAGTCTATTTTCCAGTTAGACTAAATACAACCAGTTTAACAAAGCTAAACTGAACACAACTCCATCAACTCCACAATCAACTCCACCAAACTCAACTGCTTGAGTTCTAACTGAAGTCATGCATGCAACAACTCCACTGACTCATAAGAAAAGCGTATTTCCTTCTGACAGCTGCATGTGCCACCTCTGTAGCTCAAACTGAAGTGCTCCAAGAGAATAAGATTAAGTTTATAGTCCAAATATTATTGTGAGATAATAATATTTGACTTTTCTATTTTTGACAGCCAGTCTAAAAATAGACTTGAACACTCACACTGTGATCACTCACACTTTCATCAAAAATAGAAGTCCATCTATTTTCCCAACTTGATCAATCATCCATAAACAACAACCTGCAATCCATAGACATGATCCATATGTCTAAAAATAGACATAGTCTAAAAATAGACTTGCGCCAAAAATAGCCTGCGGGCCCACTTAGTGAAGGCGACTCTTTTCACTAAGCTCCATCATCTTGTTGCAATCTCAACACTCCCTCTCGACAAGATATGGATTATCAGCAGATGATTGTGCAACACTGAGTTTGAAAGAAGAATTGGTGCAAAGCCAAGACATTGGCGAGTTATGGCACAGGAAGTTGGGCCATTTCCATCATGGGGCCTTGAAGATAATGCAACAAATATCTACAGGACTTCCCGAAGGTAAACTTGAGCAAGTTGACACATGCAAAGGTTGTACTTGGGAAATTACGCCAAGTATTTCTTTCATGATCGAGACAATAGAAGCAATCTTAGAGTGAGTTCATACTGATTTGTGTGGACCATTCTCGACGGAATCCACAACGAAGCAAAGGTATTATCTGATTTTCATTGATGATTATTCTCATAAATGTTGGATTTATTTCATGCAGAATAAGGACCAAACTTTCTCAAAGTTTTGTGAGTTCAAAGCTTTGATCAAGAAAGAATTAGGGAAGAAGATCAAGGCCTTGAGAAGCGACAACAGTGGAGAATATGTCTCTCAATAGTTTAAGGACTTTTGTGCAGTGGAAGGAATTAAAAGAGAGTTAATGGCATCGCATAACCCATAGTAGAATGGGGTGGCCAAGAGGAAGAGCAAAACTATTGTAGGGACAACATGGGCGATGCTGCATGACCAAGGCCCACCACTTCATTTGTCGGCTGAGGCATGCAACACAACGGTCTATTTGTAGAATAGAATCCCGCATCGCATACTTGGGATGAAGACACCAGAGGAAGCTTTCTCTGGTAAGAGACTAGATGTGGGTCACTTTAGGATCTTTGGCTCGTCAGTATATTGCCATGTGACAAAGGATAAACATAATAAACTTGAGCTGACAATAGAGTTGGGGATACTTGTGGGGTACATTGATACACCTCACAACTAACGGGTGTATTTGCCTACCAGCGGAGGACATTGGTTTGCAGATATCTCAAGTTTGATGAGTAGAAGGCCATGTGAGTTTCCCTTGAGAGGGAGCTCCAACTATAGGCTATGGAGGAACTGTTGGTTCCTAAGGAGGAGGACCCTCAGACTGATGTGGAGCAAGCATGCAGAGGATCCAAGAGTGGAGACATCCACTCAAGCAGAGTCTTCCAGAGATGAATGGAAGTGCACAAGAGAAGCTGACAGATTGTTGTTGGATGTGAGAGAGAATGTGGGAGAACCATATTCTCAGCGCAAACAGAGGAGGTCACCTGAGAGATACACTAGATACATGGCCCTTGTTAGGGAATGTGTTGAGATCGAGCCATCTTCCTTTGAGGAAGCAGTGCAGCAGCCGATTTGGGTTAATGCTATGGTAGAGGAGTATGACTCCATAGTTCGTAATAATGTTTGGGATGTGGTTCCAAGACCAGAGAACAAGTCATTTGTGAGTTCCTATTGGCTTTACAAGGTAAAGAAAGCCGCTGATGGTAGTGTGGAAAGGCATAAGGCAAGATTTGTTGCCCGTGGTTTCTCACAGGTTGAGGGGATTGACTATGATGAGACTTTTGCTCCTGTAGCAAGGTACTCATCTGTCTGATCGATGTTGGCACTATCAGCACAGATGGGTTGGAAGATCCATCAGATGGATGTGAAGACTACATTCCCCAATGGCAAGATTGAGGAAGAGGTGTACATAGAGTAGCCGGAAGGTTTTGAGACCTTCGATCGTGAGTCGCATGTGTGTCAAATCAAGAGAGCTTTATACGGGCTGAAGCAAGCACCTCGTGCTTAGTACACCAAGATAGACAACTACTTCACCGGGTTGGGCTTCACAAAGAGTGAAGCGAATGCGAACCTGTACCACATCATGGTGAAAGGTAAGCAGTTGATCATTGTACTTTATGTTGATGATCTCATATTGACAGGTGATGATCAGTTGATCATGTCTTGCAAGGAGGACCTTGCAAGAGAATTCGAGATGAAAGATGTGTCTCATGAATTACTTCCTTATAATCGAAGTGTGGCAGAAGGATGGGGAGTTGTTTGTGTCTCAAGGCAAGTATGCCAATGAGATACTCAAGAGATTCCACATGGATAAATGCAATCCCATGTATACTCCTCTAGCAGGTAACTGGAGGAAGGAGGATGCTACTTCAGGAGAAGTAGTAGAGGCTATTGTGTACAGGTAGCTTGTGGGTTCACTTATGTACTTAGTGAACACACAAACAAATTTGTGCTATGCAGTGAACCAGCTGAGTCAAGCAATGGTTCAACCTACCAAGATGTTTTGGAAGGCAGCAAAGCATGTATTGAGATACCTTAGAGGAACATATCAGTATGGATTATGGTGCAAATAGACAAAGAGAGTGAAGCCACAGAGCTTCATTGATGCAGATTGGGTAGGGAGTCCATCAAATCAGAAGAGCACATTAGGAGGGATTTTCAACCTTAGGTCAGTTGTAGTTTCTTGGTACAACAGGAAATAGAGGTTGGTTGCACTCAGCTCGGTAGAGGCTGAATACATGGTTGCAAGTCAAGCAACATGTGAGGCCATCTGGATGCGAACAATTCTAGTTGGTTTGCTCGGATCCAACTGTGATCTATTGTGATAATAAGAGTTGTATCAAACTCTCTAAGAATCCAATATTTCATGATAGGTCCAAGCACATCAATATCCAATATCATCATCTCAGAGACTGTGTAGCGAATAGGATCATGTTGCTGCAGCATATTTCGACAGAGGAGCAAGATGCTGACATTTTGACAAAGGCATTGTCAAAGTGTAGATCCGAGTTCCATAGAGACAGGATCGGGTGGCAACAAGAATATCCAATTTTAATTTGTCCTTGAATTAAAATTTGAATTTAGTCTCACCAACTGCTTTAAAAATAATTAATTAATTCATCTTGAGTTAATTAGTTAGAGAAATTCAAGCTAGAAATTTTTATGAAATCATGTAACAGTTATCCCTTAAATTAAGGAGATTATCCATTAATTAAGGAGATAAGGTTGAGTTATATTTGAGTTGTAATTAGTTAGCTCAGTTTACTGAGTTAAGTCCAGTTAGATTAGTTCAAAACTGTTTGAGGAACTAATTGTGAGTTCAGTCAGTTAATGCATGCATGAATCCAACTAGTGTACTCCAGATAGCTGAAGATTCTCTCATCATTAACTCATGCATGTCTATTCTGAGAAAGACCCAGTTGAGATTAAAGACAGGGACAATGTACTATCAGCTGCATGAATTTTCCTAAAAGTAAAACTCATGCATGTAGATGGAATTCATTCCTTGAGTATTGTGTAGTTTTATAGGGTGTGAGATTAGTGTGAGTGATTAGTGTTACACTTGGTAACAGTAGGATCACCTAGGAGAAACAACACAAGTAAATAGGAGCTTGGAGGGCAGAGGAGAAGGCTTATGAGCAATCTATTTTATTTGTAAGCATCTTTAAGGGATTGTACTGAGAGCTTGCTAGCTGTGAGAGCTAAGGCTTTGTGTAATCCTGATATATTTCCACTTGTATGATAATACAAATAGTGGGGTTTTTAGCTGAGGCTTTCCCCTGAGTATTCTTTTGTGTTTCATGTGCATTGATTCTTCTTCTGGTTATATGTGTTCAGCTTAATCTTGCTAAAATATTTTAAGTTTCCACAAATTTGATTTTAGAAGTAGATTAAAGTATTTTTTTTTTTAATTATATTGCATTATCAAGTTAATCTACAGTGAGAATTTCTACAAGAATTTGTAACACTCTCCTCCCACACTTACCTAAGTTTACCATTCCGCCTAGGTAAATATGTGATGAAGAGTTACTATGATATGACTCTACCTCCTATATCACCTTAAGGAAGTGCAATAAACACAACCTAAACCTTATTGACCTCCCTTAGGTACTACAGGAACCCCAAGGGCTAAACCACCCTTCTAGGTGCCCAAACCCTCAGATAACTTTTTTTTTTCAGTGACCTGAACCCCCAGTTGCATGGACAAGCCTGCAAGGGAGAGATTGAAGGCATCCGGTCACATGCATAAGCATGAAAGGGAGAGTCTGCAGTCTTTTTCGGCCAATTTTGTGCCTACGACCGCGAGATTGAGCCACTTTTTCAGGGCTAGACTTCAGGTCACTACTTAGAAGTTGGTGAAACTTTCCAAAAAAATAAATGAAATAAGGACAAAGCCTCTAACACAAAACTTAATCAAGGAATTTATCTAACCAATCCTAACCATGAAAGACATTTCATCAAACATATGACAAACATGTAATCTATAGGTCATGAATGCATATATGATCATATGAATCTGAAACTTATCTGAGAATCATCAAGAAGGTATAATTCCCTCTCATAACATCTGCAATAACATTTTTTAGTCAATGCATTCACCAATCATTCATCTATTCATCAAACATGTCAAAATCCATAAACAATATACATCATGTAACCAACAGATAACCATCATATAAACCAATAAATAACCAACATCTAAACCATGGAAACTCAACCATAATATCACCATCATAATCAATACACATATACATGAATCATAATAGAAATGACCTCTTATTAAAATATGAAAATGCCAACCAAGTTAGGGACTTCCACATACCACCCAACCATAGATTAGGCTGAACCAAATCCTTTTTTCAACCAATCACCCCCCGCGCCACTGTAGGTTTTAACCCTGTACAGAATTTACTTGCATACAAATTCTAAAATACAGAAAATAAACATTGGCGAGAGCATAAAACATAAAACATATATACACAAAGATTTTTCCTTGGATCCCAAAATCGGGACTACCAGATTGATTTTTCATTATATTCCTTTCAATGTTACAACACATATATATACATGTTGAAGCATTCAGAAACTCCAATCCGTTAACCCTGGATAAGAACATAACCGTAGTTCTTTTGAATGAATCTACAGTATACCATGGGCAGAAAAACATCATGCCCAAAACCATGTGCAAAACCCATGCACAAAACCATAGGCAGTTCTATCCACCTAAACCCCCCAACTTCACGCATAAGGCTATTCATGGAAAGAATATAACACACACCCACCATTCTCCCACTTGTTGTTTTCTTTCCACATGGGGGGTCATAAGAGAGCTTAGACATTGGTCGAACCCTACAATGCCCATTGTTTCTCTACACCTAGAAAACTTCTCAGTGCTCACAGACTTTGTCAATGCATCTACATTATTCTTCAAAGTGTTCACCTTTACCAATAACACATTTTTGTCCTCAACCATATCCCTCACAAAGTGATACTGAACATTAATGTGCTTTGTCTTTGAATGATAAGTAGGGTTCTTTGCCAAGAAAATTTCACTTTGGTTGTCAATCTATCCTTATAGCTCATTGTACTAACCCGATACTTGAATAAAAATCTATACAACCAAATTGCATCCTTGCTTGCATGAGTGGCTGCCATATATTCTACCCCTGTAGTTGAAAGTGCCACTAAAAACTGTCTCTGACTCATCAAATTGACTACATCTCCAAATAGGTTAAACACATACCCACTTGTAGATCTTCTCTGATCTAGATCTCCAGCCCAGCCTGCATCAACAAAGCCACGAATGTCCAAAACTATGTACAATCTTGGTCTTCGTTGGTAGCATATTCCATAATCACTAGTTCCATGTAAATACCTGAAAATCCGCTTTACTGTTGTCCAATGCTCCTTCCCTGGTTTTGACATAAACCTGCTCAATACTCCCACTGAATGTGTAATGTATGGTCTAGTACAGAACATTGCATACATCAGGCTATCGATTGCACTTGCATATGGAACAAGGGACATGTCCTCTTTCTCTTCTTATGTCTTGGGACATTGTTCAACAAATAACTTTACACCTACATGAATAGCAACCTTCACTAGTTTAATATCTTGCATATTAAACCTATATAGTATTATCTCGACATATTTCCTCTAGTTTAACCAGAGCTTCCTCTGTGCCCGATCTCATTTAATTTCCATGCCCAAAATATAGTTTGCAACACTGAGATCCTTCATGTCAAATTTGGAGGACAATTGGGTCTTCAAATCTTGGATAATTTCTTTGTCATTTTCAATCAGCGATATATCATCCACATACAAGACCACATAAATAACACGGTTACAATTTAATTTAAAATACACACATTGATCCACTTTGCTTCTAGTGAAGCTAAGTCCCCATATATATGTATCAAATTTCTGATACCACATCCTTGGTGACTGCTTTAACCCATGCAGACACTATTTTAACCTTCATACCAATTATTTCTTACCTGTTGTGTGTGGAGCATGATTATTTAGAGGTCTTTGTTTCAGCCAGATGTATACCCCTGGAAGTTTATGCACCCCTCCATGCGGGGGGGTGTGGGGGGGACTTGTCCCCCCCGCTGGGGTCCGAGGGGGGCCGATCCCCCCTTGATGGGGGGTTTGGGGGCTAGTGGTCCCCCGGCAGGGGCTTGGGGGCAGCGCCCCTGAAGCTAAAAATAGATGTAAAATTGCCTTGTAAAAGTATAGTACTTTCTAGTCAATCTGGGCCATTCATTAGGTAGATGATCTAATGGTAGAAATTATGTTTAGTTTAGGGTTTTTTTCCCTAGAAGGCAACCCCTCTCTTTGTATGAGGGCACTGTATTTGAGGCTGTGTAATAGATGTGCATTCTCTAAGCGAGAAATAGAGAGGTGAGACTGTGAGAGAAAACAGAGGATATTACAGCGGATCTGTTGTAGGTTGTGTCTCTTCATTTTGTTGGATAATAGAAAGGAAGGACTGGTTGTTCGGGGTGGACGTAGCCCAAACTGGGTGAACCATGTATATCTGTGTCTCTCTTGTTTTATTGCATTTTCTGTATTTACATTTATGCAATATTTTGTGTTCCATTTCTCCGTAATATATAATTCTATAACATTACCCTTCACTGCAAAGCCTTCAAGTTGCTTCATGTAAATTTCTTCTTCCAGATCCCAGTGAATAAATGTTGTCTTCACATCCATCTTTTCTACCTCAAAATCAAAAGCAGCAACGATAGATAAAATTAATCTAATAGAAGCTACCTTAGCAACAGGAGAAAAAATATCACCAAAAGCAATTATCGACACCTAGGAATAACCTTTTTCTACCAACCAAGCTTTATATTTCACCACCTTGCCTTCTACATTCATCTTCTTCTTAAACACCCATTTGCTTCCAATGGGTTTTCTTCTAGCAGGAAACTACACCAGATCCCAAGCCTCATTTTTGTGCAGAGAAGTCATTTCATCAATCATGGCCTCTTTCTAGAGTTTTCCATCCTTTAAATCTATTGTCTCCCTAACAGTTATGGGATCATCATCAATAACAGATAAAGAAAAATTTGAATTGAAATAAGATGGACTATACCTTTCTGGTTCCCTTCTTTCTCAAACTAGTTTTCTCTAAACTAGAGTTTGTGGCTCTTCATATTCTGATTCCTCTTCTACTGTAGAGTATGATTCTTCTTCCTTTATTTCAAACTCTATCTTCTTAGGTTCCTTTGGTAGGACTTCATGTTTAATAACATATTTCACCTCTCTAAACACCATATCTTGGATGTACACAACCTTCCTTGTTTCTGGGTTCCAAATATTATAACCTTTTAAACCATCCTTCTACCCAATAAATATGCACCTCTTAGATTCACTATTCAACTTGGTTCATTTATCCTTTGGAACATGTACATATGCATCACAGCCAAATGCCCTCAGATGTGAAAGAGAGGGTTTCTTACTAGTCTATACCTCTTGTGGAAACTTATCCTCCAACGCTAATGAAGGTGATTTATTAATCAAGTAACATGCAGTCTCCACCATCTCTACCCAAAATTCCTTTCTTAACCCAACACCACTTAGCATGCTTCTTGCCTTTTCCATCAACATCATATTCATTCTTTCTGCAAATCCATTTTTCTAAGGTGTGTATGGAGTAGTCTTCTGTCGTGCTATACCACACTTCTTACAGAAACCTTCAAATTCATTCTTGTAGAACTCTCCACCATTATCTGTGCTCAACAACTTTATCTTCTTCTCTGTTTGGTTTTCCACCAGAGCCTTAAATTATTTAAACTTGTCAAAGACTTCATATTTATTCTTGAGGAAATATATCCATGTATTCCTTGAGAATTCATCTATAAATGATACATAATACACAAACTTAACTAGTGATGGAACCAACACAGGTCCAAACACATCACTGTGCACAAGCTCTAATATCCCTTTTTCCCTTTTAGCACCAGAGGGGAAACTCACCCTATTTTGCTTCCCATATACACAATGTTCACATAAATCTAAATCCATAGAGAAATTATACATACCTATTATACATACCTTCGACCATACCATTGAAGGCCCTTCTCTCCAATATGTCCAAGCCTTTGATGCCATAGCATGGTCTTTTCTCCAGAGACCATAAGGTTTTCTGCTCCACATTCAGGAACCACAGAACTATTGCACCCATCAATAACAATGCTACCCAAAAGCTTGTGCATAGATCCAATTTGAACTCCCCGCATCAAAACTAGTGCTTCCTGAACCATCTTGTAGGTATATTTCTCAAACACTATTTTTACATCTACATCATCCATTTTTCTTATAGAAATCTGATTTCTGGGCAATGCAGGAACATGGAGAACACCCAAAAGTGTTATAATCCCTCCACCTTGAAACCTTAGCTTGAATTTTCCACTTCTGACAATTCTAGCCTTCCTCTCATCCCCTAGGAGGAAATCGCCACCATCATATTTCTCATATTCATAGAACCACTCCCTATGGGGAGTGAAGTGAAAGGATGCACTTGAGTTAATCAACCATGCCTCATGATCTACATGTGTACCTAAATAAGAAGGCAAGTACACATAGCCACCTTCATTTGAGGTTGTTTTTGCCTCTGTAGAAGGAGCATCATTAGATCCCTTTCCTTTCTTATGAGCTTTAGATCTACAATCCTTTTTGAAGTTCCCTTCCTTTCTACATTTCCAACACACTTTTACATGTTTTACTGGAGATTTAGATATCCCTCTAGATTTAGATCCCCCGCTCGAGGACTTATTTTTGTTTTTGTTATGTGACCGTCCTTGTACAGACAAGGCATCACTAGTATGGCCCTCCATATTTTTCTGTCTCATCTCCTCCGACAACAAGGATGAGACTATTTCATCAAACTTCAAGGTAGTTGTATTGCTACCTCAGTGCAACAACCAAGCTATTCCACGAATCTGGTAGAGAAAAAAACAAATTGATGCACTTATCTTCATCTAAAATTTAAATATCAACATATAACAACTGACTTACCACAGTATTAAACATGTTTAGATGCTTTGTCACTGAGTCTCCATCCTTCATCCTCAAGTTATATAGATTTTCCCGTAGGAACAATTTGTTCACCAAAGACTTAGATTGGTACAAGGTCCCTAACATTTCCCACAAATCCTTCGCCATAGCTTCCCCTGATACATTGAATAATATTGAATCTGAGATACATAATCGTATTGTGCTCTTTGATTTCTGATCCAACTTCCCCCAGTATTCATCTGACATTTTCGTTGGTTTAGTACCCAGATCTACCGCAATCAACTAATCTTTATCCATCAGCAAATCCTCCATCTTGAGTTTCCACAACTCAAAACTCCGACCATTAAATTTATCGATCTCTATCTTTCTACTTCTCGTCATATTCTTTACCTCAATAATCAATCCTACAGATCTCCCACTAAACGGGGTCTACCATAGGCCCAAGCAAAACCCCTCAATAACAAAGGCGTCCCATTGAAGTCAAAATAACTCCTATACCAAATGTAGGTTTTAACCTTGTACATAAATTACCGGCATATGAATTCTAAAAAACTGAAAATAAACAATGGTGAGAGCATAAAACATAAAACATATATACAGAGAGATTTTCCTCTTGGATCCCAAAACTGGGACTACCATATTGATTTTTCATTATACTCCATTCAATGTTACAACACATATATATACATGCAGAATAATTCAAAAAACCCAATCCATTAACCTTATATTAGAACATAATCGTAGTTCCCATGACCAAATCTACAAGATACCATAGGCATTAAACCATCATGCCCAAAACCATGTGCAAAACCCATGCACAAAACCATAGGTGAGTCTGCTCACCTAATATAGGGTAAAAAAAAACAATTCCCGCCCCCCTCACACCCCCCGACAGGTATGGCTGCCACCACCCCGTTTCACCCGACACAATGAAGGGGGGACTGGTCACCCCCCCTTTAACACCCTAACTTCACACGTGGGGCTTGTCATGGAGAGGATATAACACACACCCAACAACTATATTCCAAGCATCAATGTGGGATCTCATGGAATAAACAAACTAGGTTTTCCAGAGGCCAAACTAGCTCAACCCTCAACCAGTGATTCCATCTAATGTTCGGACATCACTAACCATCACAAGATCAATCTCTACCCAATTTGTACAAGGCTCCAAAGTGTTTGTTCCATCCCGACTTCAAAGACTAGTAACTCAACCCACAATTGTCGTCGTGCTCGAGAGTGTTTGTCCAACAATGATTTGTTTTTGTATGATTAGTTTTGTTGTGCTAATAACAATTACAAATTTATAAACATGTGCTTGCTTCTTGCTTTTTGTTTTGAGGTTTCCTTAGTTGTTGGTGCTTACAAACAGGTAAATTTCCTTAAGTTAAACAAGACATTCATGAGAAAAATAGCTTCAAAAATGAATAATGAACAACAAACATGTACAGTGCAGCAAACCATCAAAGAGACACATTAACACAGTGTTTTGATCAAGGAGTTCACCCCTCCTGGGCTACATCTCCTTAGTCCAACTTCCATGGCTTTGGCTCTGTATTAGCTCAATGTGGCAAATTTGTTGTTTACAAATATCTATGGCTCCTAATACTTGCACCAATGTGTTTAGAAGGTCCAAATTAGCCAAGAACACTTCTTTCTGATCTCAATTTGGTCGAAAACTGAGCAAGTTATGCTTCATTCAAATTTTCCTAGGAAACCTCGCTAAATCTAGAGAGGCTCTAATTAAGTCTGCCAAGTTTGGTGGCGATTTTGGATTTGGTGGCTTCAGCATAAATGCTGCCAACTTAATCAAGAAATTAATTAATTTTAAAATGTGGTTAATGGTGCTCTAAACGTGCTTAGTGCTGGCCCCTAGCTCCTGGTTCGGGCGCATGGTCGCATGGGGTGGGGGTTGGCCCACAGGACTAGCTCCCACCACCCCCACTATTGGCAATTAATGCATATTCAAGTACAAATTTGTGATCTCCCTTTTCAAAACTGTGCATATGGTTCAACAGTAAGTAATGGAATTCAGGTGGGGAAGGTTATGGGTTCAAACTCGCCTTCGCCCAACCCATATATTTTTACCAATATATACTTATACCATATGAAATTTGAACTTTGAATATATGCGACCTTTGGAATATTCAGATTTAATAAATAATGTTTAATATCTATCTATCTATCTATCTATCTATCTATATCTATCTATCTATCTATCTATCTATAATATATATAATATATATATATAATATATAATATATATATATATATATATAATAATATATATATATATATTAATCAGATGGTTAAAAAACTATATAAAATATAAATAATAACTATATATAATATATAATAAATATTTAAATAAAAAAAATTTGAATTCCACCTTGGAGCCAACTAGGAAATTTCCCTTTCACACAACCACACTGGAGAATCCAGAGGTGACACTTGTCACAACCCCATTGGGTGAAAACTGAAGAAGATTCCCCTTGATGTCTGGACTGCTGTTTGGACTTCCATGTCATCATTCTGTCCCATTCTACATTTTTTTTTAGTTGTTTAGGAAAACAAACAACAAGCCCTTTCTCAATCATCTGGACTCTATTTTCAGTGAAAGAAATTGCTTTACGATTGTCTTGATGAGACAGAAACAGTCATACAGTTTTCGAGCCAACCTGAGAACTATGATTTTTGAGGTAAATATTGAGCACCTGATCATTCCTCCCCACTAGAAGCCTTTTGGACCCCAAAAGATACTATTATATGACAAGTAGATGAGGGTACATCCCCCTCACCTTTCCAAGCTCGATCCAATTGGCTTTTGACGAATTTGTTTCCTTGAGATCCTCTCTAAGGAAATCAACATTCACTTGCCTTGAGGACCTCGTTCTATACATGTACTTGTCTTTGCCCTTTTCAAGCTAATCTTACACTGTTTGTTGCACCATTTTCAGTCGTTCATAGAAACTCATGGTTTTGTCCATGTCACCATCAAAAGAAACATCTGTCTTACCAAGATGACATAAAAAAATATAATGCAAATGGATGACAAATTTCACTGCTTGGTTTACATGACTCAAGCCCGATTGTACATCTTAAAAGTATGAAATTTTCTGAAAATAACTTTCATGTAAAACAAAGTGACGTCTGAGTACAACAATTGCATAACCAATAGGCCTAAAAGGAATTACAATGAACTTGTTGCTTATACCTCTTTTGTACCATCGAACCAAGTGAAAATTTTGACAAGTATCCATCCAATGAAAGTGCATGGATCGTTGCAACTTAATCTTTACACCATGAAAATCTTCTGAATGAAATAAGATGTTGAAGTTGCTTGCATAAACCTGAAACTTAAATGAACCTTTCAAGTTTGAAAGAGCATAAAAAAGAATTGAACTAATCTTTCGGTTTGAAGCAACACATGCCTCTTGTTGTTTGCCTCCCCACTGAAAGACTTTGCACACACATGACAATGCATGCCAAGGAGCTTCGAAAGAAGTAATGTCAACAACAACTCTCCTCCAACATTGGGTTTCTCCCAACAAACCTCTTATCAAAATGGCGATCTTGGGCGTTGACCAATCAACAATGCCATCCAACTTGGAGAGGCTTGCCTTCAACTTACCTCCTCCAATATCATGGCCCAAATGCATCAAAAAAGTGAAACCCAACTTGTACTTTGATATCTTCAAAACATCAAACAATTTTCCTTCATAGATGACATGTGCATAAGAAAACTTTCTCAGGATGTTTATGTCACCCAAGTGGACAATTTCTTCAAGAAAGGACTCTTTTTTGCCGAAGTCAAATACATGTTTGTAGTAGAAGTGCTACAAAGAAAATACAACATTAAAAACCATACAAACCATTCTTGTTTGGTGTTATGTATATTCTTGCACTGACCTCTTTTTACAACTTTGCTTTGGTGAAAACTACTCCTTTTGTCCTCTTTCTTGAAATACTTACCATTCCTCTTTGACACCATAACCATCGATGCACAACATGGCGTAAGGGATGATTGAATAAGCCCATTATTAAACAAACTTTTGCATTGCATTGGTGTCTCTACACTTTGCAATTTTGTCAACCCTTGCATGCTAACATCACAAAGAGAAACCTCTTGCTGCAAAGATATTTCATGTGAAGTTTCTTTCTCCTTGAAGGACGATTCTTTCACAACACTCTGATAAACTGAACCAACCAAATCTGAATTGAAATTTGCATTACATGCAACAACATTTTCATAAACAATATGATCATTTGGCTTGAACATGAGAAGTACTAAACTTTTACTTGAATTCAATAGTCTTTTTGTCTGTCCAACATTAACCAAAGAAATATTCATTTTTTTGTGATGGGCTCTCACTATATACTCCACACCATCCTTGAACAACTGATACTTTTTTTCAAGGCGGTAAAAGATTGATTTCTGGCCATAAAAATATGGACTACCCAACACCACACCTGAAATATCAAGTAGTACCACATCTAACTCTACATCGTCAACAAAATTTGTAGTGATTGCAAATTTAAACAAACATTTTCTTGTAACCTGTAAACTTGTGTCTCTTGTTATCTATCCCAAAGGGTATGGTTTATGGCAAGGTATAGTTTCAAGATTCAATCTGTTGACTAAGTCTTCAGAGATTAGATTCGCTTGTGACCCACTATCGAAGACTGTGTTAATCTTGGTGTGTTTAGATATTACCATAACATGAAATAACTCAATTTGTCTCTTTTCATCTAGAGTACTAGTAGTGTTACAATTTTGTGAACTAGTGCTTGCAATATCTTGTTTTCCTTCGATTCCCATGACAGTGATTTTATTTTCATCACCTGATTTAGAACCTAAATCTTCTTGAGTGATAACATCGTTTTTATGTTTCCCTTTATTATTGAACTTATTTGGTCTCATTTCTAGATGCAATTTCTAGCAGTGGGCTTCATCATGCCCCTCTTTGTAACAATATTTGCATGTGATTTTCTCCCCTTCTTTCTTCATACTTGCATTCTAATTTCCCTTCCATTTTCCTTCTTTCTTCATAGTTGCATTCTAATTTCCCTTCCATTTTCCTCCTTTCTCTTTCTCCTTACCCTTAGGTGGTTTTTTATTACTATCCTCTTCATAAATGTTCTTTCCTCTAGATTCAAGATGCATGGCTTGCACAGATACCTCATCTAAATTGTTTGGGTTAAACATAAGGATAATATGTTTCAAATAGGAATGTAAACCCCCAATATATTTCAACAGTGTATCTTGGGAACTCAAATTCACTCCTAATTACAAAGCCCTTTTCCTAAACTCATGTGGATAATCTTGGGTTGTTTGGCCTTTAAGCTACCTAAAATTTTGCCAACTCATAATGGCTTTCTTCATATAGGCTAAAGGATAAAACTGTCTTTTAATTGCAGAAAAAAATTCAACCCAAGAAATGGATATCGTACCATGGATTCACATTTCCTCTTGAGTCTTTGCTTCCCACCAAACTAGTGCAACTCCTTCTAACCTTAGTGAAGCCAACTGGATCTTTATGTTGTCTTCTTGAAGGTTCTTAATTCTGCAGTATACCTCCAACTATTGAATCCAATTGTCCAACTTTTCTGCATGCACTTCTCCATTGTACACGGGAAGTTTAAATTTTATGTCCAATTTCAATAATAGAGTTTTTCCTTTTGGGGTTTTTGAACGAGTATGGGCAGTTGCAGTGGTGGTAGTGGAAGATGATGATGTGTGAGATGATGAAGATGATGAAGAAGATTATGAGGATGGTGGAGATGGAGGTGGATTTCCACCATTCCCTTTGGAATCCTTCTTCTCATCTTTTTTGTCCTCTGAGCTTCCTTCTCCATGTGGAGGTTTAGAAATCTCTCCAACCATTCTGGTGTTCCTCTCTTCATAGAGGAATTTAACCATATCAGTCAAAGTTTAGAAAGCTTTCTTAAATTCTTCCTCTTTTGAAGGGGGACCTTCAAGCTCTCTTTCTCCAGACATAATGGCTATGGATTCAAGCTCAAAAATGTAGGTTTCAACCCCGTACAGAAATTACCTGCATACGAATTCTAAATCACATGAAAAATAAAAATGCGAGAGCATAACACATAAAACACATATACATAGAGA
>APFE030610945.1:322558-401849 GCA_000404065.3 Pinus taeda | reverse complement strand
TGATGTGTGCCTCTCTTTCTGGATTAGCCATTCTGATGGATCTTTTCCTTCAAGCGATCAAGCTTCCTTTGAAGGACCGGCTCTGATACCAATTGTTGACAATAATACTGAGAGGGGGGGTGAATCAGTATTATCTAATTCTTTTACCAAATCTTTCTTATTTATACTTTGAATTATTTTTGCCTACCAATACCATAAATAATGAGCATGAACAAGAAAAGCAGACAGTCACATCAAAGAACACCAGATATAAGGTGGAAACCCAATGTGGGTGAAAACCACCTGCTGCAATATGTCTCTATCTTCTTTCAAATTAGAAACCCCTTTTACAATGGTCTTGTACTGGTGCAGTCCTTTACCAGTACGCAGGCTGCAACCTGCAGAGAGCTACAACTCTCTCTCATTTTCCAGTCTCTCCTGGAAGGGAGCTACAACCCCCTACTTCTTTCCAAGGACCACTTTTCATAAATTTTCAAACTGGATCCATATACATCAAATGATTATCAAGTACATGTAAATTATACAGTCAACTGTAATAACCAGATCAACAATAACAGAACAAAACCCAGAACACCTTATCAACAGAAAAATTCAACCAACAGAAGATCTTAGAACAGATACGCAGTTTCTTTGTCACAGTCCTGCGTCGCTACGCACTCTACCCTTTGATTCCCTGCGTACAACCGCATAGCTCCTTCTGCTGTGCTGCGTGACCACGCACTGCCCCCTTTTTCTGATCTACGTACAGTACACACCCAAAAGCACTATCGCGCCGTGTACTGTAAGATAAGCACGCACCCAGAAGAACTATCGCGCCGCGTACCTTAACAGCAAGTACGCACTCAAACGAATAAACGCGCTGCGTGCTGCTACAGAAGAACCGCACCTGAATCACAGCTTTCCTGCGTACCCACGCACTGATCCTTCGTCACCTCTGCGTACCCACGCACTGTCTTTTCGACGCCTCTGCGTATACTCACACCTTTTCTTTGATGCCCCTGCATACCCATGCACTGAACCTTCACTGCTTCTGCGTACCTCTGATTAGGGCTGAAATATAGTCAGATGCTCAGATCTGAACTTGCGCTCAAGAGATGCCCTTCACAGATTCGCTTCTAACTTTTCTTTTATAGATCAAGCGATTTAAACCGAGAACCCAATAAATCAGATCTTAAGATATTCAAATACACAAAAGATGCACAAGCCAAATGATCTCCTTTGCTTTATATAGGCTAGCTCTTCCTCAAATCAAGGATCATGGGGCTCAATAAAAAATAATAAAATAAACAATACCACGGACCAAAACCATGATAACCCAAAACTGTTGGCTAAGTACCATGAGAAACCCCACATGTGGGCGCTTAACTGCCTTGGAATGTGTGCACTGGGGTACGCACCTCACGGATGGGTAATTCGCGTATTAGGATGCGGTCCCTGCATGGTATACCTGTGGGTACGCACCTCCTGAACTGTTATCCTGCGTACTTCTTTATTTTCATCAAAATGAGAGCCATGCCATGGGTGTTGCCATCAAGTACAACATCTGAAACATATACCAGAACCATAATGCCAACATTTGCCACTTTCCACCTTTTTTATTCTTGGGGTTTGGTATGTCTTAGATCCAAGTTTAAGGAGGATAGTGGTTTTTTCATATTATTTGGATTTACTAATATGATAACTAAATGCAACATGAAAATTTTAAATTTACTAAAAAGTATACCACATATCAAAAATTATTGACAATAATAGTTATTCAAATAAAAATAAATATGTTTTAAGGAAGAATAAATAAATAAAAATTATATGATCATTGTAATTATGAATATGAAAATCACAAATGGTATAGACAATAATCATTGAGAATAAAAAAAAAGTGGACTATGCATTGAATCAAGTACATTTGTGAACAAAACAAAGATATGTATATATTGATGCTGGCAAGAAAAATGTCATAATGATTAGGAAAAACTATGATTTAAATTTTTAACAAGATTAATCATGAATGTCGTGACCATATGGATACTTGTTAATTGGTGCATTAGCTTCTATATCCATCTTTAAAGCTTGAGCTCTTGCACATCAACATGCGCGCATTTGTTGGGTGTGGAGTTTGATTATCGTCCTGATTTAGAGGTTTTTTGTTTCAACCGGATGTATACTCCAGGAATATTGTACACCCCTCCACTCGAGGGGGTGTGGGGGTTTGGGGGTAGCACTTCTGAAGCTAAAAATAGATGTAAAAGTGATCTGACGGTAGAAATTATGTTGAATTTATGGTTTTTTGCCCTAGAAGGCAACCCCTCACTATATATGAGGGAATTGTATTGCAGATGTGTATATGTGTATTATGAGCGAGAAAGAGAGAGGAGATTGTGTGAGAGTGAAAAGGAAATTACAATGGATTTGTTGTAGGTTGTATCCCTTCATTTTGTTGGATAGTATAAAGGAAGGACTAGCCATTTCTCCGTGGATGTAGCCCAAATTGGGTGAACCACGCATATTTGTGCCTCTCTTGTTTTATGTGTTTTCCATGTTTGTGTTTCTGCAATATTTTATGTGTTTCATTGCTATGTAATATATAATTTCTAACAACATATACATTTCTCTAGTGATGAGACTATAAACTAATCATTAGATATGGCCCCACTAAGACTCTCCTTGCAACATTTAGGACATTCTTGGAAGTTGCCACTTGTAGCCATGCATGACAACTAGATGTCTTCCTCGGCCAAGTGACTGAAAATTTGAAATATTTGTCGCATGTATTTAGTCCTTAATGTTTTGACTATGTAGGTTAGCCAAGCTTATAGGTATCACATTTCTCTCGTTATTTAGATGAACCAATGCATCTATGGAGGGCGAGTGGGCGGGGTGCATACCTTTGGGGGAAATCAAGGCTGGTGCTTCCAAAGAAGATTTCACTTTGTTATTAGCTTTGATATTGTGGTTAAGTAGGAATGCCCATTCTATCTAAAAATTGGGGTCAACAAGTATGGTGTGAATTATAAATTTCACCATCCTCCCCTGGGAGAACATGGCATATCCTGTGCTCAACAACTTCAAAGTTGGCTCTTGCAAGATTTCCAAGTTAGGAGATATGTAAGGCATAATGTTATATCAAATGCATATTTTAGTCCAAAGTTTAATTTTTCATCATGTTTATTCATTTTTATTACACTTTTGGAATTGAATGGCTTGCAGGGTGAGGTTACCTACCTATTCTATATGAAAATTGGAACTTACAAATATGGTGCAACTTGTAAGTTTGATCAACCCCACAAGGAGAAGTTGTAGCAAAATATATTACAATGGACACAACCTTCAAAATATGAAGATGAGATGGATTCATTTATCACTTGGTTAATATCTAAACCACATGATTCACTAGATTTAATGAAAGAAATTGAAAATTAACAAATATAAAAGTGGTATATTAAATTTGGATAATTCCACTGAATGTTAATAAATAGAAGTGATGATTGTCTTTCTTGCTAGCATATGAGATCGAAGCTTCCATGTAGTTAATTAATCTTGATTTTTTATTACCATGTAATATGTGATCTAGATCGATAGATATAAGCATTTTTTTTATGTTTTTTGTGTCTTTGACTTAATTTCCATTGCACTTTTCATGGTTTGAAACATTTGTATATTGTTTGAACTTTATTTTCCTATGCATTAGTCAAATTATATGCTTGTCAAAATAATTGTTGCTGAAACATTCCATACTAGATAAGAATTCGAGAAGGGCTAATATGTTGGACAAGCGTTGTATGGTGCACCCACGCCCTTGCCTAGCATCTCTTCTAATAGGCATGGTATATTTGTCAGCATATGAATACAACCCATCCATCAATTTTTTATCTTTTTTAATGGAAGTTAAAGTGAGTTGAGGGGATACAAACTACTAGTTTGAGGTCCTTTTAAGCCCAATTTGAGATCTAACCCATCATGTAGTTAGGAACAATTATCAAACCATTTTTTCCAAAGATAAGCTTCAAAAGAAACAGTTTGAAGGTGGAAAATGAACAAAGAGAGAGAGCCAAGGTTCCTTGGAAAGCAAGGAATATTTATGGATCAATGACATCCTAGCTTCAACCCACATAAAGACCAAATTTTTTCTAGACAAACTTTTATCTTTGTTTGATCCATGAGCATCACAACTAGGAAAGCTTAGAACCTTATTCCAAGGGCAAAGGAAGTATAGGTACATACCAAGTTGATCCTTTAGTTGCAGAGAAGCAAGAAGCAACACTTGCCTTTAGTTAGTAATATCGAAGTTATTAGCTATAATACCCCTAATTTGTAATGTATTGTACATATCCGTTATATAGGTTGGTGAGCCAGATGATATGGCCAATGGCCAAATTATGTAATGTAAACATTGTATCTCATATTATTAATAAAATACATTGTTGGCTACATGACTAAGGGATGGAAAAGAGTATGGAGGGATATGACTCCACGAGAGGGGAATAAAAGGCGGTTAAGGGGGAAGAGCCATAAATAATAATATTTTATTCTCATCCAAAGTACCTTAACCTTAAGAGGATCACCGTTGGAATATGATCAAAGTATTGGACAATACTTCCTAGGTTTACATGTGTCAAGTTGAAGCCATGGACAAAAAGTGCGGATTTTTGGTGAGTTGAGAAGATTCTTACACATTCTCTCGTTCATTATTTCCTACCAAGCTACCAAATTCATATTTCCATCTAGAATGAGTAAGAGAATTTTCATATAGAACTTATTTGCATATAAAACTATTACAAGACTATCATAGAAACATCCTTGGTGTCCTAACATAGAGATTTTCCTAGCTAGCCTCCATTGGAGCCTTGGAAGAGAGTTAACTTGAGGAACTAGAGAGCCAAAGAAGAGGTATACCATATAAAATTGTGTGGTCTAAGCGAGGAAAAAGGAGATAGTAATTGACATGGTTGGTTAAGTAAGAAACCTGAGCGTTAATGGGATTTGAGTTCAAAGCAAAGCTTGAGTTTTCGCTTATGGTGTCATAACCCTAGCTTGTGGATGGTGTATTGTTGATAGACCTAGAACAATAGAGACAAAGGCTAGGAGGAACTTCCTTGGTCTGTAGCTAGTTGTGCTTTTTATAAAATATGAGTTTTATGCCCTTGTGCAAGTATGTGTAATTTCTATCTACAATTGTTGTTGTTACGAAAATGTATATGTTGTGCTACTTATCTCTAACAATTTTCTTTGAATTGCGCTTGGTATTATATTTGATTAGTCATGCATGTGTGTGCATATGAAAGGAATTATAATTTGATTGTATCATAATTAAAAATTATCGGTTTAAGGGTAGATAATTAATAAATTTAGAATTAGGGTGTACATAGCAATAATGTGCTTCAGGTGGGTACATGGGGACATTACAAGTTGCTATCATAGCAAGCTATAAGACTCAATCTACGTGGGCCAAGCCAAAATAGAAAAATAAAGGAAATTGTAGAGATGAATATTTCAAGAAATTCTTGAAAAGTGATTGACAAAAATTCCTATGAGTATTTGGGGAAAACTATGGGAAAATCAAATAAAATTTATGTATGGGTGGAAAAGCTCCAATTTAAATTTTGATTTGGTGAGTACATGCTTGTAATTTTCTAAATTATGGTTGCAAAATATTTATGGAGTGAAATTGGACAAAATCCCCAATTTCTTGGTGAATTCCATAAAGGAATTCATAATGAGGAAGTTGAATGGACATTTTTGAAGGTCAATTTGGTTGAATTGGGAGAAGTTATAGAATGACCATGGTGGAATTGGTTGAATTGGGAAAAATTTAGAAAAAATCCTAATTCTTGGGTGTAATTGTGAGTTGAAATGTCTTTGAAATGGTGAAATATTGGAGTGTAGAAGGGAAAAATTTAAGGATAGAAACCTAGGTGAATCTTACTAATTCTTAAGATTCCAACCATAAAATGCTTGAATATACATTTGTTAAAATATTTAAATTACTAAGGATCTTATATAGTTTGTAGAATTTTTTTGACGATTTTTAGCGTAAAATATTATTATCATATAGAATTTGGGGAAACTATTTTAGGAAAAAAATGGAAATTGGAAAATATTTTTTTGGATAAAATTGTGCAACATTAACCCATTGGCAAATTTACCCCCTAAAATTTTCCATAAGGGGAAACACTATTGAATTGTAGGGTGCTAAAAGAAGCTCAACTATAGAGTTTTCATGGCATCCAAGGAACAAAATTGAAATTAGGCATCACTCAAAAAATTTGGGAAATTATGAAATTTTTTGTATTAGATGATGTAGAGGTCATGTGGGCACCACATGTTACATGACATGGTAGAGACATAGTGGCAGGTAGAAGACACCATGTGGTAGGATACAATGGAGAAATGGTTGATCTAGAGTGCACTATGGTGGGCCCAAGTGGTGACATTTGTAGGCACAACAAACAAGTGCCATTGGGACAATAAAATCCAATACTAAAACCTTTTGGGGTGGTTTTGCAATCTTCCAAAAAAGTCTTGATATAAATCTAGGGGTGCCACATATCCCCTAAGTGGTTTAAGACTAACCACCATATCGAGACCTTGAATTCCATTACTGATATCGGTGGCCACAACACAATTTTCTATTTTGATAGTGTTTAGGCCTTGAACTTCTAGAGCCATTTTGAGACGCTAAACAATGTTTTTGGGGAAATGGGTTGATGACAGTCATTGAATATTTTTTGTAGTCAAAAAGTTTACTTCTTGGATATACCTTTCCAATAGGCTATTGTGCGTGCCAAATGGATATCATATGCCAAAGTTACGAAACTGAGAATTTGACGCTCCAACTTACCCCATCATGGCCCATAAGCCTTTGGTACTTCATATCTGAGGGACAAAATTTTGGATGTTAAAGTTTTCCCATTGCTTCTATATGATTGAAAGGCCTACGAGACTAATTGTAAGATAGTTCAGCGAAGGTGTGTATATGTCACGTCTCTTCTCAAAGATAAGCTACCACCATTCAAGCTAGTTTGATTTCATTTTTCATGTATATAGTTTCAACATTTTCCATTTATTAATGAAAGTCAAGTTTCACTATATATTTGTGTTTTGGTTATAAATATGTATATCATTTCCTTCTTTTCATAAATTTAGATCAGTGGTATCAGGGAAGACTGCTCTTTCTCTTCTTCTTTTTTGTCCCCAATGAGGGCGATGAGGAGTTGGGACTCAAACTGCCTGCCCCTTACAATAATTTCCTATTCTACCTTGAAAACCTCCCATGGTAGAAGGAAAAGAAAGACAAGGGAGCAAAAGATCCTATTAATTTTTTGCTCAAAGAAGCCCTCGAGTGACAAAGGAATGAGATATGGATAACTTTTCCCATATCCTTCAATGAATGCCAATAGGTGATGCATCTTCATCAAGTGACCACTTTGGAGGTGTTGCCCCCTTTAAGGTACAAGTTAATTGTGATATTCATATATTTGAAGGCCGGATGGTGCAGATGCTCTAGACAAATGGCTAAATATGCTAAAAGGGTATTTTTGGTTCAAAATTTTTCCAATATAGAAAACATTACCTTTTCACTCCTTATGGTCGCCCCCAATGTCAATGATTCATGAGAAACTTATGGTGAGCAAAGGGCCATAGAGGAATTTGCACTATTTTCAGTCACACCCACTTGGGAATCTTTTAGGGATGTTGTTAAGGAAACATATTACCATGTTGGTAGTTTTGAGGACTAGTACATGAGATGAACAACACTACAGCAGGAAACGGATCAAGTAGTGCTAGAGTTCACAAATATCTTTCATACCTTGTGCACCGAGATGGGTATCAAAGACTCTAAGAGACATATAGTTCTTAAGTACTGCAATTGTTTGTACAAATACATCTAGACAAAAATGGAGTTCCTAGACATCTCCTCATTTGGTGCATCATACTGATGTGTTATCAAAATAAAATAAAAAAGTAAACAGAAGAAGCAAGACTTTAGATCTATGAATCATTTAGCAGAAGTAGAAAAAAGGCATCCCAAATTGTATAAAAAATGAAAGAGTCGGGGTGGACCACCCCAGGACAATCCATATAAGTCATAGATAATGAATGGTAATGGGAAGATGAAGAAAGACATGGGAAAGTGGTTAGAGCTCCACAAGAGCTCCTCTCATAACACGAATGAATGTCATGCAAGGCAGTTGTTGGTGGCTAAGCTAAAAGCCTCAAATTCAAACATTGGTTTTGAATTTGAACTAGGCCTAGACAAGGTGAAACAAATCTTTGATGCAAAAGCTAGTGTCATCGCTGCCATCACCAAGGTCCAACAAAGTGAGCTTGAAGATTTGGAAGAAGTTGAGCACCTCTTTCACTCACAAATGTGGGTGAAGGGTGTTCCAATGTGTTTCATTGCCAACAATGGGATTCAAAAGAACCTCATATGAGCAAATGTTGTTAAGAGGTTTGGCCTACTAACAACACCACACCCACAACCACACACCATCGGGTGGCTCCACCAAGGGAAAGATCTTTGGGTCAGTCAACGGTGTCGCTTGTCCTACAACATCAAGTATTTTAGTGATGAGGTATTGTGTGATGTTGCTCCCCCTGAATTTGGTGATGTTCTATTAGTCTGACCGTACTTATGGAAGCATCATGTTGTATATGAGTCTAGACCTCGTAGTATTATATTACTTGGGTAGACAACTATATAGGATACCAAAAGTAGTCTTGCCTACTTCTATCTATTTAATATTTGTTAAGAAATAAAGTAAGGTCATCTCACAGACTGGGAAATTCATATTATTCCTGATTCACTCTCAAATTAAGGAAAGGATTGTGGCCACATCCACGACCTCTACACAGGGCTCCTCCACATATCAGAGGCAAGTGGATAAGAGTGTGGAAGAATACAAGATATCTTCACCTCACCCACTGGGTTACCTCTACATTGTTAGGTCAAGCATTAAATCAATCTAACCAATGTCACACCTCTACCCAATGGGATAATCTACCATTTCTCTCTTGTATAAAATGATGAAATCAAGTGACAGATCCAAGAGATGCTCCAAAAAGGTCACATTTGACCAAGTTACTCACCGTGTGGAAGCCCAACTATACTCGTGCAAAAGAAATATGGGACCTAGCAACCCTACATTAATTATTGGGCCCTAAACAAAATCACGGTTCAGATCTACTACATGATTCCTCGAATTGACGACCTTCTTGACCAACTCAATGGGGATAATTAATTTAGTAAGATTGATTTGAATCCCAACTACCAACAAGTCCCAATAGAACTAAATGATGTGTGGAAGAATGCTTTCAAGTCCAAGGAGGGTCATTTTGAATGGTTGTCCATACCGTTTAGTTTGATGAATTCCCTATAAAATTTCATGAGGTTGATAGATGATATCTTGAAACCTTTCACCAACTCTTTCATGGTTGTATATCTGAATTATATCCTCATCTTCAACAAGAGTGTGGTATAACACTTGCAACATATTAAGTAGGTCCTTCACACTCTGTGGCAGCACAAGCTATGTGCTAACATGGAAAAATGCTTCTTCTGCATGGACAAGGTCCAATACCTAGGATACATTATTGATGATAAACATATGCATGTGGATCTAGTCAAAATCCAATTAATTCGGGATTTCCCAACCCCAACAAATCTAACAAAGCTTTGCAGCTTCTTGGGCCTTGCTAACTTATACAGAATATTTATGTTGGGGTTCTCTTCTATTGCTTGGCCTTTAATTCAAGTGACCGACTGAGGAGAAAATGAAATTTTTTCTTATTCCGAGTCACAATAGAAGGAATGTTATGAACTAAAGCACCACCTTTGCTCTGCATCATTCGTCACCCCACAAGACCCACAACAACCTTTTTAGATTGAGACAACTGCCTCTAACTATGCCATTGGCACAATCCTCATTCAACAAGTACATATGGTGGCCTATCATAGTGAAACACTCTCTGTTATTTTCCAAATATACCCCACCTATGATAAGGAGATGTATTCCATTGTGCATGCCTGATAGCAATGGAAACATTATATTCTGGGGAAGGAGATGATCATCCACACGGATAATAAGCCTCTTAAATTTATGCAGACACAAGGGAAGTTACATAATGACTACCATAAAAAATGGTCCACATATCTACAACAATTCCATTTGAACATCAAATACAAGAAGGTTAGGACCAATCATGTTGCAGATTACCTTAATCGACCCCCGATTGTGGCACTAACCACAGTTCTCAACTCTTGTGGGCACGAGACCTTTGAATGGGCACAACTATACAATAGTGACTCAGAATTCACTGCCACATACCAAATGTTAACGGAAGGAAAGCAAGTTCTAGAATTCCACCTCCAAGATGCACTATTGTGTTATCTAGGACACCTTTGTGTTCCTTCAATCGAGCATTCCAAGTTGATCTGGGAGGCACATTAGAGTTGGGTAGTAGGGTACTTTGGTGTGGGGAAGAAAGTGGTGGTACTGTAGAAGTATTTTTATTGATTGAAACTTTGATAATACGTTGGCAAGTATATTAGGTGTTGCACTACTTGCGTCATTTCCAAACCAAACATTAAGAAGTAAGGCTTGTAAACCCTTCTTCCTACTCCTTGGGAATCCATATCAATGGAATATATTTATGGCCTTCCTTTTACTAAGCATTTTGATGACTGTGTGTTTGTGGTCATTGATATATTTTCTAATATGGCCATTATGGATGCTTATAGGAATATTATCAGAATAGAAGCCACTACTAAGCTTTTCTTCAAAAAAGCATGGGTACATTTTTGGATTCCACAAAGAATCATATCATATCGAGATAGTAGGTTCCTAAGCATATTATAGCCGAGCATCTAGTCATTTTTTGACACCAAGCTCACCAAATCAACTGCCATCCAGCCCCAGACTTAGATGGCTAAATAGTGGTCGTCAACAAAATTATCATGCACATTTTGAACATGTACAACTCCAAGCATCCATGAAAATGGGATGAGAGCCTCCCCTTTGTTCAACACAACTACAATAGATTTCTCCATAGCTCAAGTGGCCACACCACATTTCAGGTGGGCCTAGGATTTCAACCATTGGGTCCCATTGATGTCACATTTCCCCTTGCAACTACACAGGCAGAATTTGCACATGTTCAAACTAAAACAAAAAAAATTACCAATTTTATTGAATGAAATCAGTGCATCTACCAATAGGTCCATGATATCTTGAAAAAATTCAATACTAAGTATAAACAACACCATGATTAACATAGGGTGCCACACAAGTTTCAAGTAGGAGACAAGACCTGGTTGCATTTGTAGAAGGAACACCTTATAGAGGCCCATATAAATCTCAATCAACCCACTATAGACCTTAAACCATCACCAAGGCTATGGATTACAACACTTTTGAGCCAAGTATTCCCCCTTTCCTTGGCTTGCACCTAGTGCTCCATGTGGACCGCCTTCGACCATACTTTCCACGATTGTTGGATAAATTAGAAATCACTAAGAAACTGACCAAAATATATCAACCCAAATTGCATTTAACATGCCACAATTGATCAGATTGTGGGCACATAAATTAAGAGCACCCACTAATAGAGGATTAGGCTGTATCGTGTTGTCAAAACAAGTCAGCTCCTGCACCAAGGCAAGTGGCTCACCAGATGCCAAGTTCAACTGAATTTTCCCCACCTCATCGAGGCACTCAATGCAATGTATACCATTGCTTCCTAATGGGGGAGGACTGATCCAAGTGGATAGTGATTTCCACCCACCTATTCCACTGCCTCACATCATAGTTTTCTATTTTGGAAGTTTTTTAGGTCTTAAACTTTGGGAGTTGTTTTGACACCTTAAACAAAATTTTTGGGGTAATGGGTTGATAACAGTGATAATCTATTGTCAATAATTAAAAAATTTACTTCTCATATAGACCTTTTGAATGGCCTATCATGTGCACCAAATGGAGATCGTATGTCAAAGTTATGACCTTTGGAAGTTGACGTTCCAACTTACCCCATCGAGGCCCACAAGCCTTTGGCACCTCATCTCCTATTGTTGGATTTTTGTTCAGGATTTCCCATTGCTTTTTTATGATAAAAATGCCTTTGAGCCTTATTGTAAGATAGTTTGGCAAAGGCATGTAGCCATCACATCTCTTCTAAGAGATAAGCTACCACCATTCGAGCTAGTTTGTTTTCATTCTACATGTATACAATTTCAACATTCTCCATTTATTAATGGAAGTCAAGTTTCATTGTATCTCTGTGTTTCAATTATAAATCTACATATCATTTCATTCCATTCATAAATTCATATCACAACATCAACCTAAGTCATTGATTTGGGTGGGTTGATCTTAATGATCAAATCAACAAATGAGCAAGTTGGGTACCATAGGAAAAAGGTGTGTGATGGGACCTGCCCATCTCATTAAGGGATTTTTGAGGTAAGAAATGGGTTTCAAAACATAAAATATATAGAATTAACTTTATAAGAACCAACATGATTCAAGATGATAATGTCATCCCCAAGGGGTAAATATTTTGGAGGGAAAGGAAAAAAAGTTACATTTTGAATTGTATTTTTGGCTTATCTCCTTATATGTTTACTCAAATCTAATATGTAGACACTCATTAAATGCAGATTTAAATTCAACACCCAACAAGTACCCACTCTTCATACTCTTGGGTAGATCCATATAAAAAAACATTGAAATACATGAAACAAGTGTGTTGAGCACACGTTTTCCATGTATATTCAATATTTTTCAATGTGGGTCTACACAGAAGTATGCAGAGTGCGTACTTTCTAGATGTGTAATTTAATTACACATCCAACATATGTCTACACTTGAAATTTTAGTAAAAATAGATAAGCCAAAATACAATAAAATAAGTAGTTTCCTTTCTTTTTCTTTAAAAATTCATAAACTCTTATTTTATTATTTTAACTATTATTTTATTAGTTTCCTTAGGAGGCCCATTTTAGACCTCAAAATTCCCCTAATTCCATGGCCAATGCATGACTACCAAGTGGAAATGGGGCTTAGGTGGGACTGAGATAAAGAAGAAAGAGAAAGAAAAGAAAAAAGGGGAAAAAGAATAAAGAAGAGATAAATAAGAGAAAAAGATGGTGGTCGAGGGTGAGGAAGCTTGGATGATGACATGGTAGCACCCCAAGTTTTCATGTGTACCATAGCACACATTGGTGCCACATCATCAATCCAAATCAATGAAATATTTGTAATTTTTCTTATGATTTTACAGGTCCTAAACTTCAAGAGATTTTTTAGATCTTGAACCTTGATGAGACTATGTGTATTGATCATACAAATAGAATCTATATATTAAACGAAAGAGCTCAGAGAGATATTTCCAATGAGTTACCGCAATTACAAAACAAAGTTAGAATGAGGAAGATACACCTGAAACATGTAGAGGGGAAAATAAGGTGGTGGTTTACTTACTGGAAGCATATCTCCCTACATAGAACTCAAAATGGAGCATGGGAATAGTTAATGGAAAGCTCATGGAACTCATGGATAGAGGAATCTAACCATGGAATCAAGTTTAGGACCTAGGAATTTAAATCAAGAGGAAAGTAGGAAGAAGATGTCTATAGAATTACAATTGTAAATTGGTAAAAATGACCAAATTTCAATGGGATATAAATTTTAGCCCAAGTATAATAATTGGAAATATAAATAATAACTAACAATATAATGAAGAGTAGAATAGAGACATCCATTTAGAATTCAAGGACATAAAAAATCAAATGAAGGATGACAATGACCTGAATTGATGGAAAAACATGTCATTACATATTTAAGTTAATTACTCCTATCTAATAGAAATTGTTTCCTGCGCTTTTTGCATAACCATGAGGACCAAAAGCATGGAATATTCCCGCTAAAATCAAAACTATGAATAATAAGTGAGGGGAATGAATATTAGAATAGGCACTCAGGAGACAAATTCCAATGGGCATAGGGATTGGCCAGAACCAATTTAGCAAATTGAAACCACAAAGAGTTCGAAAATGAGAAGATAATCATAGTCGAGGAATAGGAAAATCGCATTAATACTCAACTACTATAGAACCTAAATTACAAAGGAAAATTAAGATAGGGTCAAGCTCAAGGCATAGATAATAAGGAAAATATCCTACATAAAAAGATAATTATAGAGCACCCATGAATTCAAAGAATGTTAGTAGGACTCAAACAATATCATTCACTTGATTACTCAGCCAAAAGGGAACACTCATATGAGGAATCACAAAGAAATATAGAGATATCTCATGTTAGGAATTAAATTAGAAGGTGTGAATTTGACATTCTACAAATAAAATCAAGCCACTCGTATTTAATGGAGAGAATAAGAAAGAAGAAGTAGTTGAAGCCCAATTATTTGGAATGAGGAAATACTTTCGTCCATGGAACTATTCCTCCAAAATTGAAGCCAAAATTTTTATCTATCACTGGCAAGGAAAGGTGTTTATGTGGTAGGATCAATTGAAACATTTCAAGCATCTGAATGAGAGGAAGATTACTTGGAATTGGTTCAAAAAATACTTTTGAAAGAAGTACGCGTTAGAGTACTCTTATGATAAAAATATGCAAGAGTTATTTGAACTCAAGCTAGGGAATATGACTATGGATGAGTATGAAAGGAAGTTTTTAGAATTGTTGAGATAAGTTGGTTTCATAAAGGAGAGAAGGTCAAAATCAAAAGAGTCCTTAGTGGATTATCTTCTCTCTACAACGATAGAATCATATTATTTGATGAACCAAAGACTCTGGAAGAGACCACAAGGAAGGGTAAATACTTACATGAGAAAATAAAAATAAAAGAAACATTCAAATTTTATTGGAAGGACATAAAGAAGGAAAATGTGGAGAAAGCGACAAAAGGGTCCAAACTAGCTTCATCTTTGAGAAGAAATCCCAGTGTATATTTTCCAAGAAAAGCAGATGATGGTGAATCCAAGATGGTAGATTCTTTAGGGAAAAGGTCAAGACCACCAATCATCTGTTGGGGCTTTAGAGGTGATAATTTATTCAATGATTTCCCTCATAAAGAAGACAAAATGAGGTTCATATAAAAGTTCAAGAATCCATTATAGTGGAGGACATGGAGAGAAACATATATGCAGTCTTGGAATATCGAGAAGCTAAGAATTAATTACACATGATTGAAGTGGAAGGTAGGATTTTAAATCGAATTTTTGCAATCTTAATTGGCCCAAGGGAAATCCATAGTTGTGTTGATCCAAAGATAGTGGATATATTTTGTTTAAAAATAAGTAAGCTTGAAGAGTCACTGAAATTCAAAAATAGAACCAAAACGAATATTAATAAAGTTGTCAAGAATTTTCCTATAAGTCTGGATAGAGTGGAAATTATTGTTGATTTGAGAAACATTCCATTTGGTTCATATGACATCCTCATTGGGATAGATTGGTTGGACAAGAATCATGTTGTCCTTGATTTTTACAACAAGGAGTTCACATGTCTTAAAGGGGAAGGAAAACAAAGGAACTCGCGTGTAATTCTAATGCCTACTTCTATCAAAGAAATGGTGGCGATGAAATTAAAGAGGAGCTTGAGAAAAGCGTGTCAAATTTATGCATTCCATGTGGAGGAGGAAACTAATGATAAAACTCTAACCATTGGTGATCATTTACTGCTAAGGGAGTATGAGGATGTGTTTAATGAAATTCTAGGTGTGCCACCGAAAAGGGACATAGATTTTGTCATTAATTTGGTGCCTGGAGCTACCCCAATATCCAAAACTTCTGATAATAAGCACACTAGATCTTAAAGAATTGGAAATGACACCTAAATATCTTTTGAAGAGGGCTTGCATATACTAAAGTGTGTCAATTTGGGAGCATTAATGCTTTTTGTCAAAAAGAAAGATGGTACATTAAGGTTGTGCATGTATTTTAGACAACTGAAAAAGGTAACATTCAAAAACAAGTATCCTTTTCCTGGGATATGTAACACCCTCTTCCCACATCTACCCAAGTAACTGGCCAACTGGGGTAACCATGTGACGAGAGGCTACTATGATGCGATTCAAACTCCTATGCGACCTTGGGGAAGTGGAATCGATAGAAACACAACATACAAACCTTCCACATCAGCTACAAGTGTCCCAAGAACGATCCCAACCTTTCCAGCAACCAACCCCTGGGTCCTACTGAGTTTTTTGACCAATTATCCCCCAAACTCTCCAATGATATGGGCATGAAAACGTCCAGAGGTCTTTGGATTCTCCCACAACATGGCATGCCAACGTCTAGGGACTATTTTGCTCAATGTTGTGCCAACATCCCCGGGATTTGAGCCACTTTTTCACGCCCAGAGCCCAGGTCACTGCCCATAATTAAATGACACCTTCATAACAGAAAGATAACAATGTAATCTACAAGTTTAAAAAATATATCTAAGCATAGGGGTCTCATATTTATCTGAGATTCACTATGAGGCATTGTTTCCTTATCACATTACTTGCAATATCATCTATTAGGTCATAGATACATTGTTCATTCATTTACAAATAAAAACACGAGGCAAGCCATACATCATCACTGTCATAATACATGCTTATAACCATCATAATGACAACATAAATATTAAGGATACATCAGCCATAAAATCCACATATACACCAGTACATTTACACATAATATATCAAGGAAAGAACCTCTTATTAATGAATGAAAAGGCCAACCTAGGATGGGACAACCACGTTCCACCTAACCATAGAATGGTTGAGCCAATTCTCTCTTTAGCCATTCTTCTTTGTGTCATATTCCAAGCATGAATGTGGGAATCAAACAAAAAGAACCAACCAGGGCATCTTGAGACTAAACCACCTCACCCTCATCCTTAGAAACTAGTATTTATCGTAATCCATTCTGAACCACTAGGCCAACACAATAAATATGTAATAATGGGCTTTACCATGATCTCCACCAGGTCATTGTGCCAAAAAAAATATGGATGCCACCAGATTTCTCTACCTACATCATGAGTAATTTTCATGTCTCCTAGTCTCTCAGGCTTTACCACAATCCGCAGTCTGATCTAGGGATCACTAGGCCCTAAACCGAGAAACCACCCTCTAGGATTTACTGTATATCTCGTCATTCACCGATAAGGATTCTTGGGCCCACTGAGGCAAAAAAAAATCGGCTTTACCACAACCCACATTATGGTTCAAGGGTTACTAGGCCATGTGTTCTATCATTTAGATATCCACCTCACTCAGCTTTGAATCCATTTGGCAATCTAGCTCTACCAAAACATGAGAACCCCATCACACCATGGCTATTTAGAAATGGTAAGGCTAGGCTAAAAACACTGCCACACCTGGCAAAACCCATACCATAATAGCAAAGAACCACATGCGATACCATGCATGTTGAATCTAGCAAGGAAATCACACATATAAATCGATACCTGCAAAGAATCTTATTGTAGTTGCTTGATCCTACTATTCATTTCTTGCTCCTTCCTTCCTCTTGCATTATTTTTCCTTTCTTGATCCAATGCCAAAGTGCTCCAAGAAAACTCTCTGTGTCCAAGAGAGAGAGAGAGAGAGAGAGAGAGAGAGAGAATAATGAGAGAGCTCCAAAACTCAACTGAAAAAAGGTTACAAATAGATCCTCATAAGCCTTTTTATCAATTAGGCCTTTATTTTCTTAATTTTCCATTATTTTCCTTCAATTTCCTCCTCACATGCAACCTATTATCTTTCACCTTTTGTTTTTCCTATTTTCCTTTATTTTCATAAATAAATGAGCCAAAAATGCCATTTTACCTTTCCAAAGGCTTTTCCATTGCCTTTGCCAACTTCCTTAGCCATAATAAACCAGATAAACACCCACTAGGATTTTTTTCCCACCATTCAGCTTGGAATACGTGTCCCATGACCAAGGTGTTATATTTTTGTATTTTCATGGAATTTTAAGCAACGTTGTTACAAAACCCTCCCCATTGGGGGAATACCATCCTTGGTGTTCAATGACACCTATAACCAAGAAGACCACTGAAAAAAACAAACTGCCCATGGAGATTTATAACATAGCTTGTTGTAGTATTTATAATGATCATCTACTAAAACATGATAAACATACCATTGATTGAAGCCTTATAACACAACTCATTATGGTATTTACAATAATAACCACATATACAGACATACAAATTTGCTTCAACCAGCAAATAATCATACTGTCTATGGAGCTATATAAATCTAGCTCAATACAATATTTACAACACACATATACACATATGCACATTTGCTCAACCAACAAATAATAGGATATTATTCCTGCATCCATAACAATGGAATCCAGAGGCTCACACCTCCACCCTCAAGGTAATACCATGATTCACCTCCTTCCTAGGAAGTCCAAAATCCACTGCCAAAGTCAAATCTACATCCAATCTCCGGCGCTATAATCCTGTGCCATTTTTCCTCTCAGTGAACAGTCACCAACTCATTGTTCCAGGGCACACGCCCAATGTGCATATGATTCCATTTGGCAATGCTAATGACCAAACAAAATATATCCCCGACCTTCCCTTCTCTGCTACATAATCCCTTGGGTAATCTAGTCATCACCTTTCGTGCAGTCATACACCTTCCGAGTTTCATTGGCAACCCCATTCCGGGCAGTCCATCCTTAGGCAAGGTTTCCTCGCATCAGAAGGTCCAAAAACCAAGGCATATCCTTGCCTTAAAACCATCAAACTGGTCATAACATGCTCATGGAAATCAATGGACATTATTGGGTACCAGTGTCCCACAATGGCCCTACTCCTTAATCCTTTACCAACATAGTACTACCTATTTCAATTCCTTTCACTGATACTACTAATTCTTACAGTCGGTTCAACCACCCAACCAAGCATTTCATGGTTTCCTGTACCAAGCACATAATTTCCATTAGATTCAAAATAAATTGAAATAACTTCAAATATTACCTCATTGGTGGCCTGTCAACAAGGTACACTTGTAATTCTATTTACTTCCTATCACAACAAGTCAAACTAGCATTTTTGACCAAATCATCATGTATAAACATATCACATTAGGTTAGTTCAAAACACAACCATCATAGATCAAAATCATAAATCACATGTAACCATCACAAACCATAATCATAGATCACATGTAATCACCATAGGCTAGAATCATAAATCACATGCATAACAAAACTAAAATAAAATTCTCTTATCCTTTAATCAATCCTTAGCTTCTACCTTTTTCCATATTCCGTACACACATCAGATCAGTTTCCACGCCCGACAAACACCTAATGCCTTCTCCTCAACCATGTGCACATACATATAGTGTGCATCACACACATACAACCACACACGACATACAACACCATGCAATACATGCACCTTCATCTAACATACCACACATATACCTACACCTAGTGTACAACACAATACATACTCCTACATCTAGTTTACACAACAACATAATACATACACTTACACCTAGTGTACAACAAAACACAAATCTGTACACTGAGTATGACACAATAAATACATATGCCATGATACCATGACTATTCAATGCACATACATAGTACCACATGCCTGCAACACAACATGTACGACATGCACATAATACCACATGTGCACTAGTACCACATGTACAACATGTACGCATTACCACCTATACACAACACCACCTCCACAATGTGTGCACATCAGCACATGTACACAGCACCACCTGCACAACATGTACACAATGCCACATGTACATCATACCACCTATACAATGTGTACACAACACCAGACATACATAGCACACATGCGCATGTATACGACACCACATGTACACAAAACCATATGCACGATATGTACACAACACCATCTACACAGAGCACCACATGTAAAACATGTACACGACACCACATGCTCACAACACCAATTGTACAATCATGCACACAATGTCATATGTACATAGCATTGCATATACAACATGTACATAGCACCCTATGTACACAACACTGCATATCCAACATGCGCACCACACCATATGCACACAACAATGCATATCCAACATGTGCACGGTACGATATGTACACAACACCTCATATCCAACACGTACATAGTACCATTCTATACCTAGCACTGCATATGAAATATTTGCACAACACTATTTGTACCACCTTGTACCTAACATTACATGAACAACATGTACACACACTATATATACACAACACCACATTAGCACAACATCACAAATGCAACATGTACAACATACACAACATATGCACAAAAGTAGCACCACACATCCAAAACGACACTGTCTCTACCAAGCAACCTTGCTTTGAGTGTCTTATCCATGCTTGTCCCAACATGCCTCAGATATCACTACTTTCATTCAACTGATGTATCCCTTAGAGTTACATATCATAACATAAACATAGGCATAATACAAGTATACAATATCAATTCATATCCACATGATACTGACCTTGTAGATATGTCAAGGTTACTCTTCCCACTTGATTCCTCATAAGACCAGGAACCTCTTCATGCCATTCACTTGCATAAGCCATCAATCCTCCACCAGAATGACCCTTGGAAACCTTGTCAGACAATGACATAGATACATGGATACATATATATACATATACATAAACATTAGCATAAAACAAATTATGATCATGTTAGACAACGACATACATACACACATATATACATATAAACATTAGCATTAAACAGTCATGATCCATGACGACCATGTCAAACATGCCATACATACACACATACATGTATACATTTATATACATCAACATAGTCATGATCCATGACGACCATGTCAAACACGCCATACATACACACATACATGTATACATATATAAGCATCAACATAATCATGATCATAGCATAATTACCAGATAACATAAGGTCAAGGTAAGTTTAACAAGCTTTCTCATGGTTGTACTACCACTATCCATTTACACCAATGGAACAAACCAATCCAACTGATATTCATATTCTTACCTTGAACTTCCTTACTCATGCACTGAGCTTCATTTGGGTCTTACATTACCTGCTAGGCTTCATTCAACTCTCCCTGAGCTCCATTAACTTTCCTCTTTCCCAACTAATTCCCAAGACTCTCAAAACATAAAAGGAAATACAAAGAAGCAAGTAAGAGAAAACCATGAAAACCAATAACAATACGACACCACAAACAAAGCAGTATGGCCATACACCAAATGTAAATAAAGTTGCAATCAAGCACAACAAATCAGAAAAGACCAAATGCACAAAACTAGCAACAAACACAATGACTCAATCCCCATGGTTCCCAAAGCCTCGGGAAAGCTCAACCTAAGCCTTCTTTAGAATTTCATGGCAGTCTCTTTGCCATGCAATCTTATGCATCATATTGCCATAAACACACTATTTTCAGTGCATAAGTAAACATCACAATATACCATTTATCTTACCTTGTTGTGCCAAGCACGTTGCTTGCAACTTAACACATCCATACCATCTCTCAAGGGACTCCAATCCTTTGACGAATCTAGTCATAACTAGAACTAGCTATTATACCTGTCAAATACATATTTATGAAATATAACACATATCCTCATACTGCCAGACAAATTCAAGGTTAAGAAGACTTCTTGTATGCAAAGAATTCATTCATTTGGAATCGCGGTTTCCAAACATAGCCAAAGGAATTTTCCCCCAGTTACTTTCTTTCACCTTTTCTTTGTTGCAATTGAGTCTTACTATGCATTGTCACATCACCCAACTATTAGTTATATAAACACATCAAGTACTACCTTGTCAAGCTAATACCAAGTGATGATCTCTAAATTAGACATAAATTAAGGCCCATGCCTCTAAATTAAAACATATATTAAGGTCTATGACCATCCTTCAGCACATTAAACCTCTCTTTCTGCATTAGATAATTTATTTTTAACTTTAGTATATTCATTAGGAAGGTTTATGAATAATTGGATATTTGTGCCTGATATTATTTATTTTTGTGGAATATTATGAGAATATTGGGCAGATTATGAAGATTTGGAGGAGGAGATAATTTAGGGACTTGTTCCCTACTACAGGAGGATCAATAATAAATAATGAATCAACAAGATATTATGGAATTATGGCACAAATTATGGAACTCCAATGATTGAGAAAATCTAGGAATGTGTTCTCTGCCATTTAATGCAGATTCCTAGTATTGGGGACCAAATCCACAAATCAAGGGATTTTGGTGGGGAAAACTTCCTCCATTCATGGGGAATGATTCTTAATCATTTTGTATAAGTACAAAATCAAATTTACCTCTAGGGGGAGATTTTCATTAGTGTTATTGTGGAGAGAGCTTGTATTTTTGCAGCTCCATAGTATTTTCTTGTAGGGATGTAATTCTATTAATGAAAATAATGAAGATTATTGTCATGTTCAGCTTCTAAATCTTGTTCTCCTCCATAGGTCTCTGATTTTCCTTGGGATTGGCGATCCCAGGAGCCTCAAATCCTTTTCTTATCATTTTCTTTCATTCTTTTCACTGCTTATTCACTTGCATCTCTAGTTTTTATTTCTTTCTATTTCTGCATTTAGTATTAATGATTTCTTGTTGTAGGATTAAGTTAAATGGTTGATGTAAGTTCTTTTGAAGGATAACAAGCATTATTTCATCATTGGTAAGGCTTTGGAAGTTCATAGTAATCATTGAGCTGCTTGGATTAGTCTTCTTATTCACAAATCTAGATTGTTGGACCTCCCTTTTAGCAACGAATAGTAAATTTATGCTATTTTTTAGAGCATTCTAACAAGATTCAATCAAGTTGGTTCCAATTGCATTATATAAAAAAAAAACATTCTAGTTCATAGAAAAAATTACCTCATTACATTTGCACTTGATTGGGTTAGGCATCTTTTAGATTTACTAGCTCACTAATTCTCGAATTTCTAGATTTTCGACTAGTAATGTTTTCCTATTTTTTTAGCATGGGTCAACACAGGTCTTTTTGAGTGATTCCACTTGGAATGTGGACCTAAGACATCCTAGTTAATAACAAAATTTGACCCATCCAATTTGGATTTTATTTGCTTGGTCATTCGATGAATTATAGTAAATATGTACATCCTGTAAGAAATCATTATAGCATCCTATAGGAAAGCCTGTTTTGAGCCCGAATTGAGAAAAAACATCATTGAAGCTGGGATTAGACCTCTAGTTGACCTTCATTCCATTCAAGACCATTTTAACCCTCTTTCTCCACACTTAGGTCTACATTTTTTCTAGTTTTCAAGGGTAGGATTTGATTTCCATTTCTTCTATTTTTAGTCTTCCATTAGATCTCATCAATGTTTTATATCATTCTACAAAGTTTTTTTCATGCATGAAGTAGACAACTAGCTCATGAAATTCTGCTACCTTTAGATAATCAAAACTCTTCTTGTTTGCATGATTTTTGGGTAAATGTCAATGTATGATGGAGTGCAAGTGTTTCAGAAGTACAAAGAGATTTCATAGTCAACAGCTTCATCCCAACTTCATCCACCCATGGTCCTCACTTTCTTTCACTAAACCCTCACCAATTTCATCATTTCACAAGGAAAATTCTCCAAGATTTTTGAGCAAATCCATCCATCTTCCAACTTTGGTTTTGAATTTTGAAGTGGTCCTAGGTACTCCCTTGCCTCATTCCATCCACCAACCACCTTCCCTAAGCTTTCCATCACCTTCAACATCCATCCTTTTTCTCTCGGCTGTATCGTGTAAGTTTTGAGGGGATCCTGTAGGTTTTCCTGTAGTGGCCTGCTTTGAGGCCAAATTAAGGAAAAATCCTCTAGGAAGCTAGCAAAGGGTCCCTACTAGTCTCCCAAGCCTACTGACCATTCACCATCATCTCCAAGCCATCTGCCACATCACCAAAAGAGATTAGCTCTCACACTCTCACATGAAAAAAGACAAAAAGAAAAATAGATTTATTTTATTCATTTACATGCACAGGAGTAGAAGGTTTGATGGTTTAAATCTGCATGCTCAAGACATTAGGATTGCATACATGTTAACTTAGCATTCTTTTGTAGCAAAGCCTCTTAGAAATTAGTTAGAAAATGGTGTGTTTTAGCATTTGATTTTAGTCTCTTTCCTTGTACTTTCTTTCTTGCAATAGGTTAAGGTTCTATTTCAAACATTTCATTTTCTGCAATTAGTTTAGGATTTGGCTTCAGTACATGCACTCCATTACATCATGACAACACAGGAATGACACATTGTATGCCGCACATATAGTGTTGATACATCTTAAATTTGTATGAACCTCAGGTTGATAATTAAAGTCGATAGCCTTGGGAGTTGCAACATTCTTGTTGCAATACCGAGGCTCATCACTTTTTGGCGCCATTGTCAGAGAGGTGTTAAAGTATGCATTGCTTTCTTCCCTAGTTGATTCATTTCTTTTTACTTTTTGAAAAAACAAAAAATTAATTGCATTAGGCACATTTGATTTCAAATGTGCATTGCATTAGGGTTTCATTCAATCATAAAAACAAAAAAAAATCTCCAACACCAACCCCCCCCATTTGATCACGTTGTGCAGTAAGAGCCACATCACCATTCACTTTTGCATATAAAAGAAGAAAATGGCAAAGAATGTAGAATAAATGGAGGGAGATGATGACAATGAGGAAGATCCTCTTGGATTTTCCATTCAAGATACTGATGGTAGTGTGCACATGAAGAACATCCCTCCACTTTTCTTCCAAAATTTCATGGCTATGCTCAGAGGATCTAGAGACCTTTCTCTTTGAATTTGAAATTGTTTGTAGATCTTATGGTTATTTATTAAAAATTCAAAAACTGAGATTGTTTCTGGCAACATTGAAGGATAGAGCTCTTAAATGGTTCATGAGTTTAGGGACTAATTCAATTAGATCATGGAGTGAGATGCAAAAGATATTTCTAGAAAAATATAAAGATCATGATCTCAAGAAAGAAATATTTACAATGAATCAAAGAGAAGATGAAAGTCTAGAGGATCTAATAGAGAGGTTTATGTTTAATGTTAAGAGGGAAAAACTACATCATTTAGGATCCAACACCCTAAAAATCATCTTACTTAGAGCAATTAGGGATGAATGGATTGATCTTCTTAATCTCATGAGTAGAGGTGATGCATATCAATTTTTATTTGAGGAAATTTGTGAAACGTGCAAATAGATATCAAGAGGAAAAGCAAGAGTAGGTAAATCAGCATCAAGAATGATAAGTCAAGCTAAACTTGGAAATTTGTTTGATGATTTTAAAACAAAAATTCTTAGCAATCTAAAAAAACAAGAAGAAATGTTAAAAATGCAAGATGAAGGAAAAGAAAATGTTGATATTTGCGTTGCAGAATCACATGCTGTTAAACATTTTCCATCATTACCAAGGTTGAAAAAAGTTTACTAGGAGGACAATGGAGCAAGTCAATTTCCAATGCAGTTATGTTATGTAGCTCCAAGAGGACCATGACAACCTATTCAACCTAGTATGATGCAAGAGCCTAATTCACAATTTCAAGGTTATGCATATCCACCTCAAAGTAATTGGAACACTCCCTTTCCTTGGCAACATTGGCCATTTCAACCCCAAAACCAAATTTGGCAACAAGGTTGACAAGGAACTTATGGGAGCCATCCACAATATCCTCAATATTTTCCTTAATATCCTCCATACCTAACTCCATGTTATCCCTACCATTCACCTCCACCACAACCACAACCCCATCCACGTCCATCTCAAATATACACTCCCACTCAACTACCTGTACCACCATTTCCAAACCCACACATTGAAGTAGCTCAACCCACTTATAATGTTGAGGTACAACACTTCCAAACATTTCCTCTTGAGATCAATGGTATTCACCATAGCTTAGGAAGAGTATTGTAGAAAGAGATTATCTTGATATCATTGAAGGACCACATCCAGAAGAAGAAGATTCAAATGTAAGACCACAAAACCATGGGCTACACTTGATGAAGGGCAGCCATCAAAATCAAAGCTCAAGAGAGCTCCCTCATGGTTACCATCAAATCCTCCATGTATTCAAGAGAACAATCAACAAAAAGAGGAAGATTTGAAGGTCATGGTAGAAGAAGACATGAAGAATGATCTAGATCAGCAGAAGGACCAGGGATATTACAACTATATTGAAATATGGTTCCAGACAGTCACTAAGTTGCAGCATCACTCTCTTCCTCAAGTATGCTTGATCCTTTCAAAGTCAAATCATTTGGTCTCTGAAATCCAGGTACATGTCAAAGAATATATTTCAAGCCTCCACATCATTTTGTCTGTCATCTTGATGTGCACATGGCTCCATTGGAAGTATTCTTATACTTGAAAGTGATTTTATTTTTTAAGTAGGTTAGAGTAAAAAAAAAAATCTCTGGTGAAAACCTCCTTGGAAGCACCTCAAATTGGCTCATTGATTGAAAACCTCCATGAGACAGTCAATGGGTTGGAAAAAGGAAAAAAAAGAGAAAAAAAATAAAATATCCTAGGCGAAAACCTCCTTTGAGGCGCCTAGGCAGACCTACTAGTTGAAAACCTCATTGAGGCGGCTAGTAGGCCTAGAAGAAAAAAAGAGAAATAAATAAATAAAATAAATTATTGTCCCATGCATCTCTTTGATGAAAGCATGTACTCTCCAACTTCTGCAAGCAACAAGGACAAGTTGGTACCAAAAATAAAATTGGTCAAGCCTAGTCAAAAGAAGTCAAATTTTGACTTTCTCCTCCTTTTCTCAAATGCTCCAAAAAGGCCAAGCACATGCCAATCCATCACCCTCATCTATTTTCACCATCCACCCATCATTCTCAAGCTTCTACCATTCAATTTACTTGTTGTCCTAAAAAACTATAGGATGCTCTGTTCTACTACAAGATACAAAAATACATAGAAAAGAAATTTGTTTTTCCTATAACTTGAAAACCGTGCATCCATTTTCCAAGTTGTTTTAGGGGGAGATGCATATGGATGATGGTGACATGCTCAAGCAATTTCAACATATTCCAGTGCACATTTTTTGAGAAATCAACCTTCATCACCTACAACCATTTTTGTATTTTCTCAATATCTGTGCATCTATTTAAAAAGATGTTTCATGGGGAGATGCATATGGATGACGGTAACATGCCCAAGCAGTTTTAGCAAATTCTAGTGCACGATTTCCAAGAAATCGACCTCCATCACCTTCAACCATTTTTAGTTTTTCTCGAGATCCGTGCATCCATTGACCAAATTTTTTTATGAGGAGGTGCATAATGATGATGGCAACATGATCAGAAATTTTTCAGGTCAATCCATTCTACCGTTTGGGGTATATGGACAAAACAAGTCGTTGTCCTGAAAACCTACACGATTCCTTAAGATCCTACAGGATATAGAACAACACCTACAGGATTGGCAACGAGTAGTTTTAAAAGGGAAAAACATAGGTTGGCTTCATCCAACAGTGTTAAGGAAGTAGGCTCTACATTTCCCCACATTTTTCCAAGTGAAATGAACATAACAAAACCATTCTAGTTTGTTGAAAGTGATTGCAGCATAAGGGAATTGTATACACTTAATTTTTAAATTTGGTATCAGACCTATACAAACCTCCATCCATCAAAGAAAAATGGTAGGGGGAACCCATCAACACAGTGAGGATTCATGAGCACCCTCCTGTACGAGAGATATTCACAAGGCACAATTGGATGGGTTTCTTTGAAAAATTGAGGGGATATGATGATGAAGTAGCCAAAGATTTGCAGTCAGCTTCAACATGGAGATCCAGAGGTCAAAGAAGCTCCTCCGGAGCTTAGCAGCAGCATCAGGATCATCAACATCACCATCCAACACTTGCACATCAACATCAACTCAGCAACATCATGCATGTCTCTCCAACATCCATCAAGTAGGTACAGGTATGCAATACTCTTGACCTCTTCTCTTGAGCATATTATAGTTAGAAATTTCTTGTCAATGAATAAGAGATGATGTTTTATAAGCTAAGGATGGGTCAGAAGTCTCAGCTGCCATCAACTAGTTAATTGTAGCTCACTCCTTCACTTATGCAATTTTGAAAAGCCAGATTATGAAGGGTGATGATTTCAAGGAATGAAGATAGCAGTTAAAAGAAGAAATTTCTGCAAAGGCCAAGTCACCATAGCACTCCAAACCCTCCATCCACTTCATATTCACTATATATTCATCATTCATCCATCCCATTTCATTCTTGAAAAAAAAAAATAGAGCATCCTCTCCATTTTCACAAACCTACACTACTCCCTTTGAGCCCTAGCATCATCATCCAATCCCTCTCATACAATTAGAAGACTTTGAAGGAAAAATGAATGACTACTACAGGAAGGAAGAATGTTGCTACAAGAAGGAAGAAAGGAACAAATTGTGCTAAAACCCAAAATGGCATTGCCTAAGAGAGACCTAATCAAAACAGATAAATCCAAGGCCATTAGGCAATCACCTAGGCCACAAAAGAGAAGAAGAAGGCAACAAAAAGAAATAAGGCATTCACCATCAAAATAGAACTCAAACTGCAGTGATGAAAAGAGGTGTTCCAAGAGGTCTCTAATCTCTTTCTAGCTTTTGTCCAGGGTCTAAAAATGGGAGAAATGCATGGGAGTCAAGTTGAGGGCTTTCCCTAACCTCAGACTATCATTTATGTTCAAAACTAGTTTCCTGTAGTTTTAACAAGGTTTCCTGTAGGTTTCCTGTAGTTTTGACAGGAATTACTACAGGATGTCCTAGTTCTCATCTAAATGCATTTTGAAGGTGTTGGAGGTGTCCAAATGGCGGAATAAGGCAACAGAAGGTTGATAAGGGTGTAGAAGACCTTGCCAAACTGAAAAATATTCAAGAACCCATCTTGAATAAGGGGAAGAAGGCAAGTTAATGGTCTCAAGAAATAACGATTTTTCTTTGCACAAATATGTTTTTGGGCTTGTCCTTGCAAAACTTGCAGCCAATATTCTTAATGTACAAGAGAGAGGCCACTAGGGCCATGGATGAGGCACAATGAGGTCACTAAGTTGCTCAGAGGATGAGAAACACTTTCAGCAAGGGGGTATGATGGGCCTCTAAATTAGACATAAATTAAGGCCCATGCCTCTAAATTAAAACATAGATTAAAGCCTATGACCATCCTTCAACACATTAAACCTTTCTTTCTGCATTAGATAATTTATTTTTAATTTTAATATATTCATTAGGAAGATTTATGAATAATTGGATATTTGTGCCTAATATTATTTATTTTTGTGGGATGTTATGAGAATATTGGGCATATTATGAAGATTTGGAGGAGGAGATATTTTAGGGACTTGTTCCCTACTACAGGAAGATCAATAATAAATAATAAATCAACAAGATATTATGGAATTATGGCACAGATTGTGGAACTCAAATTATTGAGAAAATCTAGGAATGTGTTCCCTACCATTTAATGCATATCCCTAGTATTGGGAACCAGATCCGGGATTTTGGTGGGTAAAGCTTCCTCCATTCATGGGGAATGATTCCAAATCATTTTTTATAAGTAACAAGTCGAATTTACCTCTAGGGAAAGATTTTCATTAGTGTTATTGTGGAGAGAGCTTGTATTTTTGCAGCTCCATTGTATTTTCTTGCAGGGATGTAACTCTATTGATGAAAATAATGAAGATTGGTGTCATGCTCAACTTTTAAATATTGTTCTCCTCCATAGGTCTCTGAGTTCCTTGGGCTTGGCCATCACAGGAGCCTTAGAGCCCTTTTGTATCATTTTCTTTCCTTCTTTTCATTGCTTATTCACATGCATCTCTAATTTTTATTTCTTTCTATTTTTGCATTTAGTATTAATGATTTCTTGTTGTAGGATTGAGTTAAATGGTTGATGTAAGTTCTTTTGCAGGATCACAAGAATTATTTCATCCTTGGAAAAGTTTTGGAATTTCATAGTAATTATTGAGCTACTTGGATTAGTCTTCTTATTCCCAAATCTAGATTGTTAATCCTCCTTTTCAGCAAAGAATAGTAAATTTATGCTATTTTTTAGAGCATGTTAAAAAACTTCAATCGAGTTGGTTCCAATTGCATTAGATCACAAAAACATTCTAGTTCATAGCAAAAATTACCCCATTGCATTTGAACTTTATTAGGTTAGGCCTTTTTTAGATTTACTAGCTCACTAGTTCTCAAATTTCTATATTTTTGACTAGTAATGTTTTTTCTATTTTTTTAGCATGGGTCAACATAGGTCTTTTTGAGTGATTCCACTTGGAAGGGCGCCCTAAGACATCCTAGTTAATAAAAAAATTTGTCCCATCCAATTTGGATTTGATTTTCTTGGTCATTCGATGAATTATAGTAAATTTGTACATCTTGTAGGAAATCACTGTAGCATCCTGTAGGAAAGTTTGTTTTGAGCCCGAATTGAGAAAAACCATCATTGAATCTGGGATTAGGCCTCTACTTGACCTCCATGCCATCAAGAACATTTTAACCCTCTCTCTCCACACTTAGGTCAACATTTTTCTAGTTTTCAAGGGTTGGATTTGATTTCCATTTCTTCTATCTTCAGTCTTCCATTAGATCTCATCAATGTCTTATATCATTCTACAAATTTTTCCTCATGCATGAAGTAGACATCTAGCTTATGAAATTCTGTTTCCTTTAGATAATCGAAATTCTTCTTGTTTGCATGATTTTTGGGTAAATTTCAATGTTTGATGCAATGCAGGTGTTTCAGGAGTACAGAGAGATTTCATAGTCAGCAACCTCATCCCAACTTCATCCACCCATGGTCCTCACTTTCTTTCACTAAACCCTCACCGATTTCATCATTTCACAAGGAATTTTTTCCAAGCTTTTTGAGAAAATCCATCCATCTCCCAACTTTGGTTTTCAATTCTGAAGTGGTCCTAGGCACTCCCTTGCCTCATTCCATCCACCAACCACCTTCCCTAAGCTTTCCTTCACCTTCAACATCCATACTTTTTCTCTCGGCTGTATCTTGTAGGTTTTGAGGGGATCTTGTAGGTTTCCCTGTAGTGGCCTGTTTTGAGGTCGAATCGAGGAAAAAGCCTCTAAGAAGCTAGAAAAGGGTCCCTACTGGTCTCTCAAGCCTTCTAACCATTCACCATCATCTCCAAGCCACCTGCTACATCACCAAAAGAGATTATCTCTCACACTTTCACACATTGAAAAAAGACAAAAAGAAAAACAGATTTATTTTATTCATTTACATGCACAGCAGTAGAAGGTTTGATAGTTTGAATCTACATGCTTAGGACAATAAGATTTCTTACACATTAACTTAGCACTCTTTTGAAGCAAATCCTCTTAGCAGTTAGTTAGAAAATGGTGTGTTTTAGCATTTGATTTCAGTCTCTTTCCTTGTACTTTCTTTCTTGCAATAGGTTAAGGTTCCATTTCAAATATTTCATTTTCTGCAATTAGTTTAGGATTTGACTTTAGTACATGCACTTCATTACATAATGACAACAAAGGAAGGACACATTGTATGGCGCACATATAGTGCCGATATATCTTAAGTTTGTACGAACCCTAGGTTGATAATTAAAGTCAGTAGCCTTGGGAGTTGCAGCATTCTTGTTGCAATACCGAGGTTCATCACCAAGCATGTTTCCCTGCAACTGCTCACACATGTCAGTCTCACGTTCCAAAGATCAAGACATCATGTATTTAATTTGAAATCAAGCTTTACTAAGTCTAACAACCATGTCATACTCAACATTCAGCTCACATTCATCAGTCGTAATACATAATGCTACAACTATCACCTACTTACACTCAAGTACACATGGGTTACCTCAACACATAAGTGATGGGCCTCTAAATTAGACATAAATTAAGGCCCATGCCTCTAATTTAAAACATAAATTGAGGCCTATGACCATCCTTCAGCACATTAAACCTCTATTTTTGCATTAGATAATTTATTTTTAACTTTAATATATTCGTTAGGAAGGTTTATGAATAATTGAATATTTGTGCCTAATATTATTTATTTTTGTGGAATATTATGAGAATATTGGGAAAATTATGAAGGGTTGGAGGAGGAGATAATTTAGGGACTTGTTCCCCACTACTGAAGGATCAATAATAAATAATAAGTCAACAAGATATTATAGAATTATGGCACAAATTGTGGAACTCCAATGATTAAGAAAATCTAGGAATGTGTTCCACTAATCAAGGGAGCAGATCCACCAATCAAGGGAGAAGATCCACTAATCAAAGGATTTCAGTGGGGAAAGCTTCCTCCATCCATGGGAAATGATTCTTAATCATTTTTTATAAGTACCAAGTTGAATTTGCCTCTAGGGAATGATTGCGAAAATCTAGGAATGTGTTCCCTGCCATTTAATGCAAATTCTTAGTATTGGGGACTAGATCCACTAATCAAGAGATCTTAGTGGGGAGAGCTTCCTCCATTCATGTGGAATGATTCCTAATCATTTTATATAAGTACCAAGTCGAATTTGCCTCTAGAGGAGATTTTCATTAGTGTTATTGTGGAGAGAGCTTGTATTTTTGCAGCTCCATTGTATTTTCTTGCAGGGATGTAATTCTATTGATGAAAATAATGAAGATCGGTGTCATGTTCAGCTTCTAAATCTTGTTCTCCTCCATAGGTCGCTGAATTTCCTTGGGCTTGGCTATCCCAAGAGCCTCAAAGCCCTTCTGTATCATTTTCTTTCCTTCTTTTCTTTGCTTATTCACATGCATCTCTTGTTTTTCTTTCTTTCTATTTCTTGTTGTAGGATTGAGTTAAATAGTTGATGTAAGTTCTTTTGCAGGATCACAAGCATTATTTCATCCTTGGAAAAGCTTTTGAAGTTCATAGTAATCATTGAGTTTCTTGGATTATTCTTCTTATTCCCAAATCTAGATTCCTTGACCTCCTTTTCAGAAAAGAACAATAAATTTCTGCTATTTTTTAGATCATCCTAATGAACTTCAATTTAATTAATTCCACTTGCATTAGATCACAAAAACATTCTAGTTCATAAAAAAATTTACCTCATTTCATTTGCACTTGATTTGATTAGGCATTTCTTAGATTTACTAGCTCACTAGTTCTCAAATTTCTAGATTTTCGACTAGTAATGTTCTTTATTTTTTTTGCATGGGTTAACATAGGTATTTTTGAGTGATTCCACTTGAAATGGGGACATAATACATCCTAGTTAATAAAAACATTTGTCCCATCCAATTTGGACTTGATTTTCTTGGTCATTAAACTTTCACCAATTTCATCACTTCACAAGGAAACTTCTACAATATATTTTAGCGAATCCATCCATCTCCCGAGTTTGGTTTTGAGTTCTAAGTGATCCTAGGTATTTTCTCACTCCATTCCACCCATATACCACCTTCCCTAAGCCTTTCATCACCTCCAACACCTCACATTTTTCTCTCAGCTGTATCCTGTAGGTTCACTGTAATTGGCCTGTTTTGAGGCTGAATTGAGATAAAACCTCTAGGAAGTCACCAAAATCCCCCCAAGGGTCTCCCACACCATCCAACCTTCTCCTAACCCTTCCATCCAACCTCCAACATCCTTAACTCACCTACCACATTACCAAAGGAAATTAGTTTGCATACTTGATTTTGCATGAAAAGACAAAAAGACAAAAACATATTTATTTCAGTCCCTTTACTTGCACATTAGTGATTTTTCACGCTTCTTACTTCCATGCTTAGATAGTAGCATTTGGTTCATGATAATTTAGCATTATTGCAAAGCATAGTTTCTTGGCAATTAATTAGGAAATGGTGTGATTTAGCATTGAATTTTCATCTCTTTCCTTGTACTTTCTTTCTTGCAATAGGTTAAGGTTCCATTTTGAACATTTCATTTTATGAAATTAGTTTAGGATTTGACTTCATTACATTCCCTCCATTACATCATGACAACAAAGGAAGGACACATTGTATGCCGCAAATATAGTGTCGACACCTCTTAAGTTTGTACGAACTGCGGGTTGATAATTAAAGTCGGTAGCCTTTGGAGTTGTAGCATTCTTGTTACAATACCGAGGCTCATCAATAAGTATTAGCACAACCACCTTAAAACAAGATCATTTCAGTAAGAAATATTATAGACACATACTCATATCATTCAAGTAATCAAACATTCAGACAACAGCTAGATGACATAATAAACACCAAACACTCAAACACCAAATAGATGACATAAGAAAACATACCATGATGTATCTTAGGGGAGGCTATCTTGTCTACACAATCAATTTAGATTAGCATGATGTAACTTCACAACATATAAACTCAAACATAAATAAGGTCATGATGTCCATAATAGTAACTATATAACATGTTCATATCATAAGCTCATAAACAATTGTCATTCATGCATAGCAATCACATATGCACAGTCAATCTAGATTAGTACAACACACTATCACAAATAAGTTGACTTGTACCTGAATACCATAACCATAATCATATGCATAGACCAATCCAACTTAGTATGATACATATAACATCAAGATCTTAATGCAATAACCCTAATCATCAAGTTATTGGCATATAACAACAACAAATGCTCATCAAAAACATATAACATAATCATCAAGTTATCTAACCTAAAACAACAATAGCAATGCATACCACCATAGGTTACTATCATTCATGACTATCCGACTCATGAGCATATTACTACACTAATAAACTAGCATTTATCATGTATGTAACCATAACATCAATAGAATTAAAGGCATACACATAACCATAATGCATATAACAATCCCTAACCTACATACTTGTGTGCCCACCATACAAACCTATATGACAATTTGTTCTCACCCCGAATTTTAGTGCTGCAATATCACTCTAGTGATCTACATCTCCTGCTCTATCTTAGCCAACACATCAGCATCATAACAACCAAAACCATCATGATGACCTAAAATGCATACAATGACTTCACAATGCATGTCTGAACTACCATACATGCATAACCATAACCATGAAAATGCATGCATAACCATAACCATGAAAATGCATGCATAACAACATATATACAATGACATGCATAAGAAATGCATATACAACAATACACTCATGACGACACATTCCACAACAACACCATCAACCATCACATAGCGACACCACTACAACCATGATCAACACCATGGAAATGCAACAAGCACATGGACTACAAGCATAAGGAACACATATGAAACCAACATGAATGAATGGCCAACACACCGCCCATCTAGTCCGAGGGGTGAACCGTGATCTCATACCACTCTGTAATACCCTCCTCCCACATCTACCCAAGTAACCGGCCAACCAGGGTAAAAATGTGACGAGAGGCTACTATGATGGGATTCAACCTCCTATGTGACCTTAAGGAAGTGGAATCGATAGAAACACAACATACATACCTTCCACATCAGCTACAAGACTCCCAGGGACCATCCCAACTTTTATGGAAACCAACCCCTAGGTCTCACTGAGTTTTTTGACCAATTAACCCCCAGACTCTCCCATGATATGGGCATGCTAGCGTACAAAGGCTCTGGACACTCCCACAACATGATATGCTAGCATCCAAAGGCTCTGGATGCTCCCACAGCATGGCATGCCAGCATATATGGACTATTTTTCTCAGTGTTGTGCTAGCGTCCCTAAGATTTGAGCCACTTTTTCAAGCTCAGAGCCCAAGTCACTTCCCATAATTAAATGTCACCTTCATAACCAAAAGATAACAAGGTAATGGTGATACAAATGAAATTACTTGAACAAGGGCTTGACTAGACCCCTACTATCCATGACAGCCATTTCGTCAAACATATCACAAATATGTAATCTACAGGTTTAAACAACAGATCTTAGCATAAGGGTCTCATACTTATCTGAGATTCGCTATGAGGCATTGTTTCCTTATCACAATAGTTGCATTATCATCTATTAGTCATAGATACACTGTTCATTCATTTACAAATCAAAACATGAGGATTTTCATACATCATCATTGTCATAATACATGCTTATAACCAACATAATAACGACAAAAATATTAAGGATACATAACCATAAAATCCACATATACACCAGTTCATTTACACATAAAATATCAAGGAAAGAACCTCTTACTAATAAATGCAAAGGCCAACCCAGGATGGGACTACCACTTTCCACCCGACCATAGAATGGTTGAGCCAATTCTCCCTTCAAGCATTCACCCCTGTGTCATATTCCAAGCATGAATGTGGGACTCAAACCAAAAGAACCAACTAGGGCATATTGTGGGTAAACCACCTCACCCTCATCAATAGAAACCAGGCTTTGCCGTATTCCATCTCGCATCCCTAAGCCAACATGATAAACATGTAATAACACAATTTACCATGATCTTCACCAGATCATTAGACCAAAACAAGCATGGATGCCACTGGATTTATCCACCTACACCGTGAGGAATTTGCTTGTCTCCTAGTCTCCCAATATTTACCACAATCCACATTCTGATCTAAGGATCACTAGGCCCTAAACTGAGACACTACCCTCTAGGCTTTACCGTATATCCCAACATTCACCAGCAAGGATTCCTAGGCCTGATAAAGGGCAACCATGTTTAGGCTTTACCATATATCCCACCATTCGCCAACAAGGATTCCTAGGCCCACCGAGGCAACACAAAATTTGGCTTTACTGCAACCCACAGTCCAGTTCAGGGGTTACTAGGCCATGCATTCTATCATTCGGAGATCCACCTCACTCAGCTTCAAATCCATCTAGAAATCCAGCTTAACCAAAACACGAGAACCCCATCACACCATGGCTATCCGAAAATGGAAAAGCTAGGCTAAAAACATTGTCACACCTAGCAAAACCCATGCCATAACAGCAAAGAACCACATGCAATACTATGCATGCCAAATCTAACAAGGAAATCACACATGCAAATCGATACCTGCAAAGAATTATACTGTAGTTGCTTGATCCTACTATTCCTTGCTTTCTCTTTCCTTCCTCGTGCCTTATTTTTCATTTCTTGATCCAATGCCAAAGTGCTCGAAGAAAAATCTAAGTGTCCAAGCGTGAGAAAGAGAGAGAGTAATGAGAGAGTTCCAAATCTGAATAGGAAAAAGGTTACAAACTGATCCTCATAAGACTTTTTATCAATTAGGCCTCTATTTTCTTCATTTTCCATTATTTTCCTTCAATTTCCTCCTCACATGCAACCTATGACCTTTCACCTTCCTTTTCTCCTATTTCCCTTTATTTTCATAAATAAATGTGTCAAAAATGCCATTTTCCTTTCTAAAGCCTTTGCCATTTCCTTAGACATTTCCTTTGCCAATTTCCTTAGCCATAATAAACCAAACGAGCACCCACTAGGATGTTTTTCCGACCATTCAACTTCGAATACATGTCCCATGACTGTTGTCTTATATTTTTATAATTACATGGGTTTTTAACCAGGGCTATTACAGGATAGTTGACTCATTTGATCAATTGAAAGGAGCCAAGCTATTTTCCAAAACAGACCTAAAACATGGGTACCATCAAGTAAAAATTAAAGAGGAGGACATAAGTAAGACAACCTTTAGAATAGGGGATGGGCACTATGAATTTGTAGTGGTACCATTTGGTTTGACATATGCACATGTTGCCTTTATGTGCTTAATGAATGACATTTTCCATAATTATTTGGATGATTTTTTCATTGTTATTTTAGATGACATATTTATTTATTCAAGGTCTAAGAAGAGCATGAGAAACACTTGAGCATGGTGACATAGTGTTGAGAGAGATTTAGCTTTATTCCAAGCTAAGTAAATGCTCATTTTACCAAGGGGAGATTCATTAGTTTGGTCACACCATCTCAAAGGGAGGTGTAGCAGTGGACCCGTAGAAAATCAACGTAATCAGAGAGTGACCAACACCAATAAATGTCACAAAAGTCAAATTATTCATGGGGATTAGCAAGTTACTATAGAAGGTTCTCAAAGAGGTTCTCAAAGAGAGCACACCCAATCACTTCTTTACAAAAGAAGGGTGTAACTTTTGAATAGAACTAAGAATGTAAAAAATCATTTCAACGTTTTTAAAAGATGTTTTTGAAAATTGCACCAATCTTAAAGATAACTTATCCAAATGAAGAATTTATTATGTGCATTGACACTTGTAAGCAAGGGCTTGGTGGAGTGCTTATGCAAAATGGCCATGTAGTGTCTTATGAATTTGGGAAATTGAAGATATGTGAGGAGCATTTTTCCACTCGTGACTTGAAGTTGGAAACCATAGTACATGCTCTTAAAATGTGGAGACATTACCTCATGATAAAGAGGCTTAAGTTGAGGGAAAACCACAATGGTCTAAAGTAATTATTTGAGCATCCAAAATTAAATGCCATACAAATTAGATCATTGAAATTTTTGGCTAAGTATGATTTTGAAATCAAGTATATCCAGGGAAAAGAGAACAATGTGGTTGATGCACTTAGCAAAATAATACATGAGGTGCATGCTACATACAAGGCACAAAAATTTGTTGTTGAATGAAGATGGAATTATCATGCACACTAGAAAAACTTGTGTGACAAATTCACAAGAGTTAGAAAATTTTTATTTTAAAATAAATGCATAATTTCCCTTAGGTTGGACATTTAGGTTACCAAAAGACTCTTTCAACCATATAGAGTTAGTATTATTGGGCAAGGTTAAAGAAGGAGGTAGCTTGTTATATTTCTAAATTCTTGGAATGCAAAAAAAAGTGAAGGTTGAGCATGGACACCCAATTGATTTGCTACAACCATTACCCATTCCAAAGTGGAAATTAGAGGTATTTACCATTGATTTATTGTAAAATCACCTAAAATAATAAAGCAACATGATTCAATCAATGTGGTTATGGACAATCTAACTAAAGCCTCTCATTTTAATCCAGTTAAAATGAATCATAAGGTAGTAGATATACCATAAATTTATATGAAACGAGTGGCTAGATTGCATGGAGTGCCTAAAGTTATTGTGTTAGATATGGATTCCAAATTTACTTCAAATTTTTGGAAGGGTTTGTTTAAAGGATTGTACACCCATTTAAATTTTAATATGCCCTATCACCCACACATAGATGAGAAAAATAGAAAGAGTCATTCATATTATTGAATACACACTCATAATGTATGTAATGGATGAACCAACCAAATGGGAAAATTATTTGCACTTAGTAGAATTCGCCTACAATAATGGGTATCAGGTATCATTAAAAATTATCCCATTTGAGGCATTTTATGGCCATGAAATGTAATACTCCAATTAGTTGGGATCATCTAGTGGATAAAGTGGTGTTTGGGCTAGAGATGCTCAAGGAAATGGACGAACAAGTAATAAAAAACAAACATAATTTGAAGGAATCCCAATATAGGAAGAAGAGTTATGCAGACAAGGGCATAATAGCTAGAAAATTTCAAGTGGGCAAACATCTATTTTTCAAAGAGAGGCTAAGGAGAAGCTCATTAAAATTGGGAAGCTATAATAACTTAGCAACTAGATTTTGTCGATCATTCAAGATATGCAGCATAATTAGGTCAATGGCATACAATCTTGCATTACTTTCATCTATGCATGTGCATAATGTAATTCATGTTTCATTATTGAAAATATATGTATTTAATTCTAATCACATTATTGTTAGACTATGGCTCACCTTACCAATAACTTAGTCTAATTGTCACCATAAATTGTATTTATCAATTAAGACATTAGTAATATAGCCTCACGTGATGACTATTGAGTTAGTTAAGTTTGCCTAGCCTAGTCACAATGTAAAGTATTATGATGTAGAGAAAATCTCTTTATGGGGTGACATCACCCATTGCACTAAATATTTATAGCATTGGTGTGAATATTATGTAAGATGGATTGTTAGCATTGTCCATCATATTATTGTTAGTTTGTATGGTACTCTATTTATTAACATTGGTACAATATCCCTATTGTTCTTAATGGCTTGGTAATTCCTTAGTAGTGTTCCATATAATCCATTAAGTAACTGATAAAGGATAGCAACAATGAAAAATAGATAATTAAAGGAGAAGAAACCACTGAAAGGAACACTCCCTAATTTTGAAGTACGCATTCGTAAAACTTAACTCTCTTTCACTATTTATCTGTTTTTTAATCATTTCATATGCTTTGGAAACTAATTCAATTATGCACAAAAAGCTATCTTTGTATTTCCAATATTCAATTATGTTTTCAAGATATCCATCTAGTAAAAACTAGATTTTTAGAGGTCTATCAAATAGTATAACATTGGCAGAGTATTGGCTTGGTAATTCCTTAGTAGTGTTCCATATAATCCATTAAGTAACTGATAAAGGATAGCAACAATGAAAAATAGATAATTAACATTGGCAAAGTATTGGCTTGGTAATTCCTTAGTAGTGTTCCATATAATCCATTAAGTAACTGATAAAGGATAGCAACAATGAAAAATAGATAATTAAAGGAGAAGAAACCACTGAAAGGAACACTCCCTAATTTTGAAGTACACATTCGTAAAACTTAACTCTCTTTCACTATTTATCTGTTTTTTAATCATTTCATATGCTTTGGAAACTAATTCAATTGTGCAAAAAAAGCTATCTTTGTATTTCCAATATTCAATTATGTTTTTAAGATATCCATCTAGTAAAAACTAGATTTTCAAAGGTCTATCAAATAATATAACATCGACAAAGTATTTTAGAAGTCTATCAAATTCTTCTCAAAATTGACTAAAATAATTAGCGTTTAAGGAGAAATGTACCTGATAAAATACACCCCCCTCTAAAAAAATGGCTACAACAAGTTAATTGAAATTTTCTCATATCAGAAGCTACCATTTTATGAGATACCAACTGAAAATTGGACACCTAGGTATTTAGTGAAACGGATGTCTTTTTACTTTTTAATTAACTTCTTGAATAGTGAGATATTTCTCTCAACAAATCTACAGCAATTCAAGGGATTTTGTCCCACAATTAATAGATCTGAAGCCATGAAGCCACCCACCTCTAAGCAAGAGGTCTCCATCTTAATTACATTTTTCTCTTCAGGATTCACGAACTTGTGTGCATAGTTGTTGTTCTTTGACCAATGCATAACTAACTCCTTATGTGTGGGGTTTCATGATCTGCTGTTGTGATTTTCTTGATTTGTTATTGATACATTTATCTACTTCATTGACGTACTTCCTGCCATCTGCAAGCACGGAAAAGATGCCAACAAATTTAACAAATAATGTTGCAGTTTTTGTTGTGAATTTCAATAAATAACCTACTGGTGCACAACTAGTTTTGCAAACAAATCTCGGTGTCTAGCATCTAAATTTAGCCATGCAAGTCAACTTTTTGTTTTACACGTGGGTTTCTTCCAGTGAACTCAATTTCAAAGTTGTTTGCAGGGCTGGCTAAGTCAGATTTAGTTTTCTCTCCTCTTCGGCGTGTCTTGCTTTATTTCCAACACAAGCCTGCAAAATATCAATGCACAGAACATGCAGATAAATTCTTAATTCACTATAAATCCCATAAAGATTTTCACCACAGTGAGCACTATAAAAAAATGATTTTTTTTTTGTAATTTGTAAAGTGCTTCCTTATTCTAAGAAAGTTGTGTCAAAACATTGTGAAAGGAACAAATAGCAATTCGATTTATTGAAATGTAATATAACATTTCGAAAGAGAGAACGATGTTCAAAGAATTAAAAATTTATTTTTTAGAACTTTAATTAGTATACATCAAAGGGAAGCTAGGAAAATGTAGATTTTAAAATTGGAAGAAGAGTCATGGAGGTTAAAAAGTATGGCTATTTAGATTAGAAAGGGATAGGAATACCAAATTTTTTCATAAGTATGTAAATCACAGAAATAACATTAATTTTATTTGGGAGCTAGAATTGGAGGATGGCAAGCTTTCCACTAGCCAACACAATCTCAAAGTTGTTGCTTTCTCTCACTTTTCCACCCTTTTGGGATCATCTATTATTAGCTCTCAACTCAAGACCATTCGTAATTTCACGAGATTTTTCAGTATTGAAGACTTTGTCATGGTTGGTGGACTAGTGTCACTTGATGAAATAAAGGAGGTTCTCAAACATTTCGTCAAAGACAAGAGTCATGGCCTTGATGGTTGGACTCTTTAAATTTCCCTTTCCTTTTCTGATTTGATGGGGCCTGATCTTTGCAATATGGTGGAGGAATCCAGAAGATTGGGGAAAGTCTCTATAGCTATTAATGCAACATATATAGCTTTGATCCCCAAAAGCTCCAAACCTAAGACATTTTATTTCAGACCCATCTCTTTGTGTAACTTGATTTATAAGATCATTTCAAAAATTATCTCTAACAGGATCAAGATTTCCTTGTTGATAAGATGCCCACTAACCAATTTGGTTTCGTGTCAAATAGGCAGATTCACGACGCTATTGGCATTGCTCAAGAAGTCCTCCATTTGATTAAATAAAAAAAGCTTCAAGACTTAGTCCTTAAGATGGGCCTTAATAAGGCTTTTTCACAAAGTTAATTGGACTTTTCTTCGATTAGTCCTTCAAATTGGTTTCGAATTGGAGAATACCAACTGGATTATGGGTTGTGTAACTTAAGAAAAAATTTTGATTCTAATCAACTGTTTTCCCACAGACAACTTCTCCAACTCAAGAGGTTTTAGACAGGGATGTCCACTATCCCCCTTACTATTTTTGTTGGTGATGGAAGGTTTGACTCTATTGTTATTGAAAGAAAAGCAAGAAGGGAACATTAAAGACAACAAAATCATATGTAACCAATTAATCACTCACTTATTGTTTGTGCATAATGTTCTGTTGATGGAAATAGGATCTGTTACAAAATGGCACGCTTTCTACAAGGTCATTAACATTTTTTGTGAGGCTTCTAGTTCAATGGAGATTAGTGCCCAGAAATTGTCCTTTTATCACAATGCATCAAATGAGGAACTTATCTTGTCCATTCAGTCTATTTTCACTTATCAAATGCTTGTCATGGGCTCTGGTTTCAAGTACCTTGGTTTCTTCCTGAAGCCAAATGGTTATCTTAAAGATGTCTAGAAGTGGCTCCTTAGGAAATTTGAACTGAAAAGCAGTTTGTGGTGTTAAAACTGGTTATCTTTGGGAGAAAGAATTATCCTAGATAAACCAATGCTAGAAAACATCTCGGTTTTCTGGCTTGCAATTTCCAAAATTCCAAAATCAATTTTAAATAATATCAGACAAAGAATCTACAAATTTCTGCATATTGGCAAAAGGAGTGAAGAAGGGATACATCTTTTCAATTGGGCCTCCCTTGCCAAACCAAAATATTTTGGAGGATGAGGATCCAAGAATCTTATTTGGTTAGCAAAGCATTAGCCCTAAAAAAATGTGGATAGGACTATTTTATGGTAGTCTTTAGGGTCAAGTGACTAAAGAAAATTATCTAAAGAAATAAAAGGTGGAGGATTGGCTTAGAGAAAAAGCTAAAAAGAATGATAACATGGGTTTCATTGTCTGGAAGGCACTTATGGATTCCTTTCCCTTCCTCTACAACTGGCTGGCCTAGAAGGTTGGAGATGCTGAAAAAGTGATATTAGGAAAGGACCCCTTTATAAGAGGGAACCATGTCTACAAGTTCTCATCGGACTTACTTTATACTTTGAATTCCAAAGGCTTTATCTACTTAAATGATGTATCTTTTAAAGGAAAATGGTTGAAATATTTAGATTTAGAGTTGGAAGAATCCTTGGTTGAAGAGTGGAATCGCTACATCAAAGAGTTGAATTTAAATGGGGTCTGCCTTAATGAAGGAGTTGGAACAATATTGTGGGTAAGGTTAAAGCAAATTTGACATACAAAGTTATTTCCTACTTTGTGGTGGACCAAGATATTAGATGGTGGACCAACAACATTTGGAAATGGATCATACCAAACTAACTAAAATGTTTTTCCTAGCTATTACTTCATAACAAAATTTTGACCTGGAAAAACTTGCAGAAAAGAGGTTTCGCGGGTCTTAATCAATGTTGTCTTTGCAAAAACCAAGATGAATATGTTGACCACATTTTCATTGGCTACCAACTTTCCAAGAAAATCTAGCGCAGTCTTGAAGATCATGAACATTAGAAATCATCTTGTTCAACCCTCCTTTGTGGATTTTCTACTATATTGGGTTGAAAAATTTAAACATCATCGTTATCTTCCTATCTTTTTGGCCTGGGGAATCTAGGTTCCAAGGAAAAAGATAATATTTATACAGTTTGTGATGATAGGTAGAGTGAATTTGAGATTAGTATGGTAGAATAGTTTCATGAATAACTATAGTAGATTAATCTAGAGATTGTTTATTTCTAGGTTTTGTAATATTTTTGAATTCTTTGGTGAGATAATGATTGAAGTGTGTAATTATTATCAAGGACGTTGTAGAATAAATCATGATGGAGATGGAGATGTGTACAATACCCCATGTTTCCTCCCAATTTTGTAACATGCAAGGTGCACCTTTAGAATGTGTTTTTCATTCTACTTTGGAATAAAAAATGTGCTCTTTTTCCTTTGAAAAAAAATTATATGCATTGGAAAAAAACATGGTTCAAGAGAATGTTGTTACAAAGACTAGAAAAGGGAAGGCTCTATCTCAAGTGTAGCAACTAGTAGCCTAGAGAGAGATGGAAATGTTTCCACGTCATCTTTTAGCTAGGTGTCATACCCACCTCTTGCCGCCATCATGGAAAGAACATATAAGTAACATGACACATTCTTACTTAGCAACACATATTAAACTCTTACAAGTTGAGAACTGGAAATAATAATGACCAATAAATTTCATGGTTAATTCAATTTTGAAAACCATTTATTTTGGTTGCAACCCTTGGCACCATTGAACAAGGAGGGTTTAATAATCAATGTAAAATAAATTCCAAACCTAATCCTAAAGATATTTTGCTTGAGGGTGTTGTTCAAGGATTCCATAGATTAGCAATAAAGGTTCCATCTTGGTCATTCTAAATCTCAACACCACAATTTCCATTTTTCTTAAATATTTTCTCTAAGCATTATGATTTTTGCATTGGTTTTATTTGTTGGAGAAAGGTAGGTGCAATGGGAGTTAAGAATGTCAAATAAGGTTCATTTCATTGGCTTATTGGCATAAGGAAATGGTTTAGGTGGTAGAGGATGAAGTCATGGTGATGAGATAAGTAGGATGTTGAAATAAGTTTCTTCTAACCTCATGTCCCTTTTGCAGTTGTGTAGTTCTTCTTATATTACACATTCTTTGTCTTTCATGTTTTGGCATCATCTTGTGTTAGTAAGGTAGGCATATTAAGCTTGAGTTTTAGTGTTTTTTACTTACATTTTCTTGATTTCTAATGGAATTTTTTGTTGATTTTGTTTCAAGAGGTCCATCAATTATAGTTGTAGATTTATGTAGTGAAACTGAAGCTTTTGAATGTTTTTTTTGTTTTCTTTTAATGAATTTTACGATGACAGAATTTGATTTTTTTAGTCCAACCTTATTAGAGGACAATGTGACCTTGATTGGATGGCTCATATTAGAGATTTTTTAAGACATGAATGGGGTTTGCAAGGACTTGAATTGCTTTTGTTGGGTATGTGTAAAATTTTTTTTGCATGACTAGCCCCACACATGATTTGTTGCATCGAGCATAGTGAGCGGGTCATATGGGGGGAGGCCCCCTTCACACACCTGTAAGGGGGTGATAGCCCTGGTACAAAGACTAAAAAATCATTGTTACGTTGCTATAACAAAAAAAAATTATTGAGTGATTTTTCTTGGTATATTTTTCACCTTTTGGTAGTTTTATGGCACATGGTTTTATAGTCCATAGTAATGTAATTTTGGTTAAGGAAGTACAATTTTGTTAATAGATTGGGGATTTATATTGTCATGTAACATTGTAAAAATATAATATATTTAACACTCTTTCTAATTTTCCTAATTTGGGAATCTAGGGTTAAATGTGTGTGTTAGTACATCTCTACATTTATTAAGAATTTGTTTGCAATAATTAATTATACAAGGTTAAAACCTACAATTTTCTCCAATGATTTGTTGTAGAGGTTAATGATCTTTGGTGTTGTGATTTCACAAGAGATGGTTCTTTGTGTCTAGTGAGAGTTGGGGTCTTGTTGTAGGCATGGTCTTTCTTGGCAAGATTGGGAAGAGGCAATGTGGGGCTTAGCTTGGTAGAGAGAATGACAAAAAAGTCAATGAGAGTACATGTGGAGACGACTATAAATAGGTGGCTTTTCCAAATGCAAAGTGAAAAGAACACGTGGCGAGAACAAGTGACCAAAATAATTTAAAATAAATAAATACTTCTTTCAAATAATAATAAAAAAAAAATCAAATTAGAAATATCACTCCTTAAAAACACCATCGATCTCAGTAGATTGGAAATGGCAAGTGCCTCACTGGACTCCAACAACATGAACAAATAATCCAAGATTGATGGAATTGATATTACAAAATATTAAAAAATTTAATAATTAGATCTACTCAATATGATCATGCTTATAGAAATAAATAAAAGTTAAAGAGTAAAAAAACCAAAAATGACACATTAAAGATTACAACTTATTTTGTCAAAAAATTATCGTATTACAAATATTAGGTTGAAAATGAATAAACCACATAAAGTTCTCCTAACTATAATTTATTTATTAAACATGAATAGATGTCTTTCATTTAAAAATGTTATACATTATAATGTGCATAATTTAAAATATGATATATAAATTTCCACAATTGATTAAGATTATTAAATTATTTTAAACCTATATTAATGTTCATAATTTATTAAAAATTTAAAAATTCTTTTCTTTTGGATTTTATAAATTACATGTTTAATTCTAATTATAAAGTTTTTTTCTCCCCTAAAATTTTATTTAAATTTTTATTAACCAATAAGAAGGAAGACAAATTTTTTTTAAAACAAATAAGAAAAAACAAAATTTTTCCAAAGCAATTTTATCATTACAAAAAATTCATATATATATAAATTTAAAAATTATCTTCATTTTAATTATCTTAATTAATTCCATATTTTATTATGATTATTAATTTATTTAAAATGACATATATTAATATCTATAATTACATTAAAATTGTTCTTTTTATTTTTAATTGGTTGTTGATTAATGATCCGTCTTTCTATTTAAATTGTTGTCATGATCTAATTCTTCATCTTGCTCTGACGAACCATACTTGCTCATTCAAAACGACACATTTGTGATTATGTACGCAGTTGTCTATAATGAGACTTTTTGGAAGCTTTTCCGGTGGGTTTTTCCGGTCAAAATCCGGCAGCAATTTATTCGAATCGCAAGTTTGATAGCTAGTTTCTGCAAAATCAAAGCGTCCCAGGGGTTTTTCAGGGTGCTGAATCCAAATATGCAGTTAAAAAACCATTTTAACTGCAACAAATCAAGATTTAACCTCAATTTCTTCGCCGGATTCCGTCACCAGAATCTCCAAAAAATCGCATTATAGACAACTCCATTTATTATGTACGGAGAATAATCACCAACATCTAAAAACGTGGGCCATCTGTCCTCATTTCCGGCATTTCCATCGCCAATTGCCATTCAAGGAGCTTTGAAAAGAGTTTTTCCAATTCCAAAACCTTGGCCTCGGCGTCCAAGGCAATTGGACTCCTTTCCCATCGCAGCAGCAGTTTCTTCAGTATATCTTCCAACGAACACACGTGCCACAGGCCGCCGCCACGTGAGTGGTTGTGCTTTTCATTTTCAGCGTACTGCGCTTCATCGACGGGCATTCGGCTGAATTCGTCGATTGGTAGGTATTGCATGCAATAACAGAGAGATGGTTGTGTGGATTTTAAGATATTTAAATCATTAATTCTTTTTAATAATTTATTAACAATACAACTTTGCAAAATACGAAATTCGCCAACAAAAAAAATACAAAATATCAAACACCACCCGTCACAGCAATTTACCCATCAATTAGTAGTGCATGATAGGCCATAATGTGAATTTCCATTTGAAAAGTGTCCGTCCATGTCATAAACCATTTTGTTCCCCTATGTCATGGAGAATTTTTTAGTATCATATTACGCAAAACAATGCACCTATGTCAAATTGGTATGCCAAGCTATATTTCTTGCAAAAATCTCTAACTACCATCATTTGCAAAAAAAAAAATGTGCAAATTATGAGGAACCTTGAAAATCACCTAGGCTAAAAGGATGTTCCCTAGTAGTGAAATGAAGGAATAAGTATGGCGTTAGGGGAATGGATAGGGTGGCATGCAACCTGCAATGTGAACAAAAGGTTAAAATGATTACCCCGTGCACCATGTACCAAGTTTTATAGCATGGTGTGGCGCCACATTATGGAGTGGAAAATAAAAATATTGAAACCATGAGATTAGCCATAATCACACTAAGAGAGCATGGTTAGGGATTATTATATCACAACAAACACCAAAAAATTATAAAAAAAAAAAGGAGATCACTTTAAATGTTAAACCATAAAATCTCTATGTATATAATTGGGGGCATGGGAGATATTTGAAAAACCACTTTAAACAAATTTTCACTTTAGAAGGAATCAATTTGTAGTGCTCTATTATGTAGATTTTCATCATGTATACAAATTACTTGCAAACGAATTCTTAAAAATAGAAAAATATACACGGGAATTTTCTCCTAGACCTCAAAACAGGGAAAACCATATTGTTTTTTATTATATTCCTTGCAATGTTACAATACATTATATACACGTCGAAGCATTCATAAACCTCAATCCATTAACCTTAGATTAGAACATAATTATAGTTTCCTTGATCGAATCTACAAAATATCACGGGAAAAATCATCATGCCCAAAAACAATGCACATAAATATGGGTAGGTCCACCCACCAGTCTTGGGTATGCCCCCAATCCTTGGGTGCTCCAACCATTATTGGGTCCGCGAAAAAACATAATTCTTAGGGAGTTACCTCGGACCCTGTGAAGGGGGGCTACCACCCCCTTGCAATCCCCGTGGAAAAAATATAGCACATACCCAACACATTATGTACATTTTTTCAATAGAATGGTGTGGTAATGTGATGGTTAAGTTAAGGGCAAGGGGGGAGGTGTTGCCACATAATAGGAAGTTGGATTTCCTAAGTGCACATTACTTGTAGTACTAGAGAGAAGATGTCATGAGAAAATGCCAATATGTTGGGTGCTTGAGCAATTACCAACAAGTAGAATAGCAGAGTGTGAATGGCATTTGGAATGTTTGATTAATCCTCCACCATCATTGTCACTTTAAAAAGGATATCTAGCTTTTCACCAAGCTTATTAAGTGCTCCAAGCGATGTCGACATCTTCATTCTCAGTGTAGTCTCAATATATATGAATATACAAAGACACGTGATACACATGAATTTAACTCAACCTGCCTTCAGTTTACAACTAGGTGGGGTGGCTTAGCTTAGGTTAAGTTAACCATTATTAATAACACTAGATCCATCTTAAACCTAAAACTACCGGGGACCATGAAGGATCAAACCTTTTAAGGTGTAATTTTTTAATCATTTAATTTCATGCTATATATTAATTCATTTATATTAGATGATTAAAAAAAACACACCTTAAGAAATTTGATCCCTCTTTGTGTTTGATAGATCCCACTTTAAGATGGATATAAGTTGATCAATTTTGTATATGGTGTCATGTACATGTACATACATAGTTTTTTTTGTCACATAAAATTATACAACAACATCTCCCATATACTAAGTCGTAAAACACTTCACTTGCTCTTAATATAATCAATAATTAAGAATTCCATTTTAATGTTTGAACTTCTTGTGTAAAACGCTGTAAAAAATATTAGCTCATGGGTGCATCTAGTTTGAATCTCTAATCTCTCATTTTGGTCCTTTTGGCTTATATGTAAGTATGTATGCTTTTAAAGTCTATTTCTAATCACTAGCTCTTAAAAAGCTATTAAAAAATATTATTTAACATAATAAAAATAAGATTATTGATCCAAACACTATTACATTCAATTCTCATAATGTACATGAGTAGAACAATATTTATTATAAATGAAATAAACTTAAAACTAAGTTGTTTATCTTGAAATTTTTTCTTCCATAACTTTTCCATTAATCCAATAACTAAGTAAAAAATAAAATATATAAATTTTATTTCAAAAAATTTAAAAAATAGATATTTAATAAATCCAATTTCATATTTGAAAAAAATCATTATTTAATAAACCCAATTCCATATTCAAAATATGGATATAAATTTACATAAGGCCCTTAATTAAAAGGGAAAAATACTATCCAAATCCATGGAATCAAACTCAATTAGAATACTTAGAATACTAAAAAAGAGCTCTATTAAGTTTGCGGAAGTAATTTAATTAACTAAACTTGCTTAGGGTTTAAAAATTACACAATGTTAAATATTACAAAATACAATATAAAATACAAAATACAATATAAAATGGGTCATTTTGAACTATGAAACAAATGCTAGTGTGAAGTAGATTTGAGCTCATCATTCTCTCAGAGTAATAGGAAAGTGATTGAGTTTATATATACTAAATCCTATATCACTAATCTCTTAAAAGTGGAATTTAAATTTGGATGACCAGAATAGGGAAATTATTAAATTATATAGATATTTATACATTAAATAAATATATATTTAAAAAAATAATAATATATCTTATTAAAAATATATATATATTAAATTTTTAAAAAAAACACAATTTTTAAATTGGATGACCGAAATTTCTAATTATATAGATATTTATACAAAGAAAATATATTTAAAAAAATAATTAATATATATATATATATAATAATATAATATTATATTATATATATAATAATTTTATAAAAAACAATTTAATAATATCGTTTTAAATACAATATAATTTTAAAATAAATTAACCTAATAAAAAAAAAATGTAATAAACTAAATAAATAAAAATATATTTTTTCATCCTTACAAAAACTAACAAACTATTAACTTTCAAATTGGCATTCAATTAGATATCACAATCATCCAAGCTTACCGTGAATTATATCTCGTGTCATCCAAACTTACCCATGAATTATATCTCCTAAAGCAAAGTTTTTGCATTAGGTCACTTCCCACTTAGAGCAAAGTAACAATATAATTAAAAGTTAACATTAAAATATTTTATAGAAATGAACCAATATTCTTTTTTTTTTTTTGTAAAATACTTGATTTATTATATGCAATAATATAATATAATTAAATTTAAAATAAAAAATAATTTAAACAGTGATCTCTTTTCAATTTTTTTATAAACACAATAATATAAATAAAAGTTAAGATTAAAATAATTCACAAGTAAGCTTTCAATCATACATTTCATTTTATTTTAAAAACCTGCAAAATACTTTATTTATAAACAATCATATGGTTAAAATTAATTTTATGCGTTGGTCCACAAACTCATTTGAGGAAAGACTTCATTCGTTATTAGGTCGTGAAGAAAATTGTCCAAACTTTTGGAGTATTTTTGTTTAAAGAATATTTCCTTTTATAAATAAAATCTTTTGATAATTTTGACTTGCTTTATTAGATGGAGGTTGAAACTTTTTGAAACTTCGCCTAAAAATGAGTGATAGACTCCTCATTATTTCGAGTCGTAGGTCCTTGTAAGCAAGCAAATTGGGGAGGGAGCCACAAGGAGGGAGGTTCCCTTTTGTATTTGGTGGGACAAACACTATTGTGCATGAATCAAGCATAATTGTCAAGTCTTTGCTTTCATTGATCGAGATAATCATATCTCTGACATTGTGTTGATAAGGTTGAGGCACATTAGCCATTATGGTGGGAAGAAACTTGTGTGTACTCCATATGATTCATTAAAAAAACTTGTGTGTGATAGGGAGCAATATATGAGGATGTGAAGCATTTGTGCCACTCTTCACCTATTTTATTTTTGGGGTTTGGTATGTCTTAGATCCAAGTTTAAGGATGATAAGTGGTTTTTTCATATTAGGGGGATTTATTAATATGATAACTAAATGATAACGCAATAAGAAAACTTTAAATTTACTAAAAAGTATATCAAAAATGAAAATTCATGGACAATAATAGCTATTTAAATAAAAATAAATATATTCTCAATGAAAATAAATAAATAAAATTATATATCATAAAATTAAAGAAATAAAAAAAATATATAACTATTATATGAAAAATTACAATGGTATAAATAATAAACTATAAGAATAATAAAAGGGTGAATTATACATCAAGTCAAGCAAATATTAAATTGAACAAAACAAAGATATGTACATGTTGGCGTTGGCAAGAAAAATGGCATAATAATTAGGAAAAATATATGATTTAAAATTGTAACAAGGAAGACTACTCGTGAATGTCATGACTATATGGATACATGTTAATTGGTGCATTAGCTTCTATATCTATTCTCTAAAGCTTGAGCTCTTGCACATCAGCATGCATGCATCTACATTTCCCTAATGATAAGACTATCAACTAATCATTAGATATGGCCCCATTGGGACTCTCCTTGCAACATTTAGGACATTCTTGGAAGGTGCCACTTGTAGCCATGCATGGAAACTAGATGTCTTCCTTGGCCAAGCCACTAACAATTTGAAACATTTGTCACGTGTATTTAGTCCTTAAACTTTTGACTAGGTAGGTTAGCCAAGTCTATAGGTATCACATTTCTCTCATTGTTTAGATGAAGCAGTGCATCTATGGAGGGTGGGTGGCGGGGTCTGTACCCTTGGAGGAAACCAAGGTTGGTGACTTTCAAAGAAGATTTCACTATGCTATTAGCTCTGATATCGTGGTTAAGTAGGTATGCCCATTCTATCTAAAAAATGGTGTTCGCAAGTATGGTGTGAACTATAGAGTTCACCATCCTCCCTTGGGAGAACTTGGCATATCTTGTGCTCAACAACTTTAAAGTTGACACTTACAATATTTCCAAGATAAGAGATATGTAAGGCATAACGTTATATCAAATGCATATTTTAGTCCAAAGTTTCATTTTTCATCATGTTTCTTCATTTTTCTTACACTTTTGGAATTGAATGACTTGCATGGTGAGGTTACCTACCTATTATATATGAAAATTGGAACTTGCAAATATGGTGCAACTTGTAAGTTTGATCAACCCCACAAGGAGAAGTTGTAGCCAAAACTATTACAATGGACACAACCTTCAAAAGATGAAGATGAGATGGATTCATATATCACTTGGTTAATATCTAAGCCATAGGATTCACTAGATTTAATGAAAGAAATTGAAAATCAAAGAAATATAAAAGTAGTATATTAAATTTGGATAATTCCATTGAATGTTAATAAATAGAAGTGACAACTCTCATACTTGCTAGCATATGAGATCGAAGCTTACATGTAGTTAATTAGTCTTAATTGTTTATTACCATGTAATATGTGCTATATATATATACATATAATAAATAATATATGCAATAATAATATAATATATACAATTAAAATATATATTATATATATTTATATCATACATTTTTAATGTGATGTGTATCTATGAATTAATTTCGATTATACTTTTCATGGTTGGAAATGTTTGTGTATTGTTTGAACTTTATTTTCCTATTCATTAGTCAAAATATATGCTTGTCAAAATAATTGTGCCTGAAATGTTCCATGCTAGATGGAAATTCGAGAAGGGCTAATATGTTGGATAAGCATTGTATGGTGCACCCAATCCCTTGCTCTATGGTTTAGAACCTTTCCATACATCTCTTCTGATAGGCATGGTATCTTTGTCAACATATGAAAACAACCTAATGGGAATGAGAAATTGGGGGTTGCACCAAAATCCCTTTCCCTTAAAGAAATCAATCCTGAGGCCTGTGGTTATGGCCACAAGCCTTATCAGAAGCGTTTATTCATTTGTTTTAGGCCTTAGCCTTTAAACCATGGACCTACATTGTACCAGTGCCATATAACTTTATCGAGGTTTTTATTACTATCGGGAGCATTACACATGGGCGTTCGAGCCTTAAACCCCAGCCATCACATATATCGCAACCAAACGGTAACACAAAGGAAAACCCCGCTTAGAACCCATGGGACGGACTTCAAATATTATAAGTCCACACTTATCTCTCCGCCGGGTCCGTCTTCTGCTTGCCACAGTGTTGTTCCGATGCCGACACCTCCGATCACTGACTCCTTCGATTGTCGATCATTCCATATCGGTGATATCGCTGTCGGCATATCGTTTATAGGCTATTCAACTCTGCCATCCCTTGACCTCCGTCAAATGCGATCGTCGATCACACCTCCGTCGTTGATCATCTTTCGATCGAATGGTCCTTGTGTCATCGGTGATCGCTCATTAGCACTCCTTAATCCGACCCTTTGGAAATGAGTTCTGCCAATGCGATAACTCTGTTCCGCAGACTTGATCCTATTCGTTGATCACAAAGATCCAATGGATCCTGTGCATCAACACTTCATCCCTTCGCTCCTATTAATGGATCTCTATGTTAAAAACATGGATCTGCCACATTCTCAGCCATTCTCTATTACGACAGACACAACACTTAGACAACAATTAACCATGATAATTTGGATTGCCATTGACCCTTTCAGTAGTCGATGATCAATCAACATACTTGTAAACGGATTTAAATCATTCACGGATATATACAACATAACAGAAATATACAGGCACACAGAAACCCACAAACACACATGTATTATATTAACACAGCACGATTACAGCTAAGACATTTCAACCTTAGAACAAAGTCTCCTACTGACTACATTTCAACACTCTGTTTACACCAGTCCTATCTATATCACTCACTACATCCCTCTGTTGAATGCACAGGTTCATATATATAAGGAACATTGGATTATTGGATTGGATAACTGAAAGGATCTGATCATATCTCTCCAAGATTTTCTTAACAAAAGCCTAAAGCTCCATAATGCATGCATATGTGGCAATATTATATTTCATAAAGTCTTCTCAAGACTTTATCCATTCCATCTTTAAATCTATTTTAAAATAGATTTTTCCCTGTTTTTCTACCCCGTTCCACGTCTTCCTCTTCGCTCCGCTTTGGATTCCTCCATTAATTTAAGGTGTTGGATGCTCCTGCATCAGACTCCCGAGGCACAAAAATTTATGACCTTTTGGTTGTTGAAAAATGTGCAACAAGAAATGTTAAATTTAGAATGTGCTAAAAATAGACTTGCTAAAAATGGCATGACTAAATATAGCAGTTTCGCTAGTGGGGTCATTGGCCACCTTGGGTGAGAGGTGAAACTGCTAAAAATAGAAATTTCTAAAAATAGCATTTCTGGGTCCCTTCCTATTTGTAGCAGTCCCTGGTCTATCAATAGGAAGTAAAAACGAATTTGATCTTAACAGTAGTTTAAAATATTAATTAATTAATCTCCATGAGTTAATTAATTAAGGAAAAACAAACTTGAAGTCTATGTGAGGAAATGCAACAGTTTATCTATTAATTGGTGAATTTATCCATCAGTTAAAGAGATAAGGATGAGTTGTAATTATGAGTTGTAATTAGTTGGCTCAGTTAACTGAGTCAAGTCTAGTTAGATTAATTTAACAAGTTGTTAAATTAATGAGATTTATTTTGTTAATGCTTGCATGCATGTAACAACTGGTATTTTCATATAACTGAATATGATAGCTTAAATAACTCATGCATGTCAATTCAGACAAAGACCCAGTTGAGATCAGAGAAGGGACAATGTACTATCAGTTGGATGAATATTTTTCCTATAAAGGAAGCTCATCCATGATGAGTATTTATCTCCTTCAGCTTTGTGCAGTTATTTCAGAGGTCAATGTTGTGTGTGACGTGAGAATCACACAGGTTGCAACTGAAGGACCCAGGAAAACTGTACATAGATATAGGAGGCTTGGAGGGCAGAGGAGAAGGTTTGTGAGAAGCCTTTGACTGTCTATGAGCAGTAGAGGGATTGTACTGAGAGTTGGATAGCTTCCAAGCTAAAGCTTTGTGTAATCCGGACTACATTTCCACTTGTATGATAATATAGAGATGGGGTTTTAGGCAAGTGCTTTCCCCAGGTAAATTCTTCTGTGTTATGTGTGATCGATTCCTTCTTATCAGTTATATGCGTTCATGCTTGATGTTGTTCATGGTTGATTAAGCTTGCGCTAAATTGTTTGTAGAAGTAGATCAAGTGTTTTTCTTTAGTACATTGCACTACCAAGTTGATCTACAGGTGGGAAATTTCTACATGATATCAGAGCTAGCTGATTTGTAGAAAATACTTCTACATGGTATCAGAGCTAGCTGATTTGTAGAAAAATTCTACACTGGTCATATGCTTCTCCTTGTCCTTAGCAATTCTACCCAATTCACTTCTTCAATGGAACTGCCTTCATGGTCTTTTATGAGTTGCAACCAAACCTCTGCAATAACAGTCTCCTTCTGCTACATGATACCTCACCAAGCTCTCCTCACTCAGTCTTTTGACATCCTTCAGGTTCTCTCCTCTGGAACCATATGTGCACTCCATGCTCTAGGTTTGCTGCAATCTTCTCACCTTCTGTTGTCATTCTCTGTGTGACAATAAGACCAAAAACTCTCCAGCTTTAACAACTGTACCTCCTGCTCCTCTTCTTTCTCTCTAGAATCCTTTCCCTTCTCTTGCATGCAGAATCTTCTTCTGCTCTGATACCACTTGATGGGAATGGGAAATTGGGGGTTAAGCCAAAATCCATTTCCCTTAAAGAAATTGATCATGAGGCCTATGGTTATGGCCACAAGCCTTATCAGAAGTGTTTATTCATTTGTTTTAGGCCTTAGCCTTTAAACCATGGACTTACATTGTAACAGCTCCATATAACGTTATCGAGGTTTTTATTACTATCGAGAGAATTACACATGAGCGTTCTAGCCTTAAAACCTGGCCAGCACATATATCACAACCACACGGGAACAGAAAGGAAAAGCCTGCTTTAGAATCCATGGGCCAGACTTCAAATATTATAAGTCCGCACCTATCTCTCTGTCGTGTCCATCTTCCACTTGCTGCAGCGCTGTTCCGATTCCGACACCTCCGACCACTGACTCCTCTAATCACCAATCATTGCATATCGGTGATATCGTTGTCGATATATCACTTATCGGCTATTCAACTCCGCCATCCCTTGACCTCCGCTAAATGCGATCGTCGATCACACCTCCATCATTGATCCTCTTTCGATCCAATGGTCCTTGTTTCATCGGTGGTCGCTCATTGGCACTCCTTGAAGTCTAGGATCTGGCCCTTTGGAAATGAGTTTTGTCAATGCGGTAACTCTGTTCTGCAGACTTGATCCTATCCGTTGATCATAAATATCCAACGGATCCTGTGCATCAACACTTCATCCCTTCGCTCCTATCAATGGATCTCTACGTTAAAAACAATGATCTGCCACATTCTCAGCCATTCTCTGTTACGACGCGCACAACACTTGGACAACAATTAACCATGATAATTTGGATTGCGATCGACCCTTTCAGTGGTCAATGATCAATCAACATACTTGTAAACAGATTTAAATCATTATGGATATATACAGCATAATAGAAATATACAGGCACGCAGAAACCCACAAACACACATGTATTATATTAACACAACACGATTATAGCTAAGGAATTTCAACCTTAGAACAGAGTCTCCTACTGACTACATTTCAACACTCTGTTTACACCAGTCCTATCTATATCACTGACTATGTCCCTCTGTTGAACACAGGTTCATATATATAAGGAGCATTGGATTATTGGATCGGATCACTGAAAGGATCCGATCATATCTCTCCACTATTTTCTCAACAAAAGCCCTAAATCTCCATAATGCATGCATATGTGGTAGTACTATATTTAATAAAGTCCTCTCAAGACTTTATCCATTCCATCTTTAAATCTGTTTTAAAACAGATTTTTCCTTGTTTTGCTCCCCTGGTCCACGTCTTCCTCTTCGCTCCTCTTTGGATTCCTCCATTAATTTAGGGTGTTGGGTGCTCCTGCATCACAACCCGTCCATCAAAGGTTTGTTTTTGAAAGTGGAATCTAAAGTGAGTCGAGGGGATACAAACTGCTAATTTGAGGTCCTAGCCCAATATGAGATTTGCCCCATCATGTAGTTGGGAACAATTATCAGACCATCTTTTCCAAATCTAAGCTTCAAAAGAAGTAGTCTTAAGGTGGAGAAGGAACAAAGAGGGAGAGCCAAGTTTCCTTGGAAACTAAGGATTATTTATGGATCAATAACATCCTAGCTTCAATCCCCATAAAGATGATTTTTTTTCCACACGAAATTTCATCTTTGTTGATCCATGAGTCTCACAACTAGGAAATCTTAGAACCTGATTCCACGGGCAAAGGAAGTATAGGTACATTCCAAGTTGATCCTTTAGTTGCATAGAAGAAAGAAGCAATACTTTCCTTTTACTTGGTAATATCGAAGTTCTTAGCTATGCTACCCTTGATTAGTGAATGTATTATACATATCAATTATATAGGTTAGTGAGCTGAATGATATGGCTAATGGCCAAATTATGTAATTTAAACATTTTAACTCATATTATTAATAAAATACATTGTTGGCTACATGATTGAGGGTTGGAAAAGAGTATGGAGGGTTATGACTCCATGAGAAGGGAATAAAAGGAGGTTAAGGGGGAAAAACCATAAGTAATAATATTTAATTCTTATCCAAAGTACCTTAACATTAAGAGGATCAACCTTGGAATATGTGAAAAAGTATTGGAAAATTCTCCCTATGTTTACATGTGGCAAGTTGAAACCATGGATAAAAAGTGTGGGTTTCTGGTGAGTTGAGATAATTCTTACACATTCTCCCATTCATTATTTCCTACCAATCTACCAAATTCATATCTCCATCTAGAATGAGTAAGAAAATTTCCATAGAGAACTTATTTGCATACAAATCTATTGCAAGACTTCCATAGAAGCATCCCCGGTGTCCTAACATATATATTTTCCTAGCTAGCCCGCATTGGAGCCTTGGAAGAGAGGGTTAACCTGAGGAATTGTAGAGCCAGAGAAGAGGGATACCCTACAAAATTGTGTGGGGTAAGAGAGGAAAAGAGAGATGGTAGTTGGTATGGTTGGTTAAGTAAGAAACCTGAGTGTTAATGGGTTTTGAACTAAGAGAAAAGCTAGAGTTTGCGTTTATGGTGTCATAACCCTAGCTTGTGGATGGTCTATTGTTGAGATACCTAGAATAACAGACACTAAGGATAGGAGGAACATTCTTGGTCTGTAGCTAGTTGTTTTTTTATAAAATATGAGTGCAATGCCCTTGTGTATGGTTAAAGTGTTTAATTATGTGTAATTTCTCTCTACAAGTGTTGTTGTTATGTAAATGTATATGTTGTTCTACTTATCTCTAACAATTTTCTTTGAATTATGCTTGGTATTATATTTGATTAGGCATGCATGTGTGTGCAAATGCAGGGAATTATAATTTGATGGTATCATAATAAAAAATTATATATTTAAAGGTAGGTCAATAATAAATTTAGAATTAGGGTGTACATAGCAGTAATGTGCTTCAGGTGGATACCTGGAGACATTACAATTTTTTATGATAGCAAGCTATAACACTCGATCTACGTGGGTTGAGCCAACATAGCAAAATAAAGGAAAATGTAGAGACGGATATTTCAAGAAATTCTTGAAAAGTGTTTGACAAAAATTCCTATGATTAATTAGGTAAAATTATGGGAAAATCAAAGAAAATTAATGTCTAGGGTACAAGAGCTCCAATTTAAATTTTGATTTGGTGAGTACATGCATGTAATTGTCTAAATTATGGTTGAAAAATGTTTGTAGAGTGAAATTGGACAAAATCCCCAATTTCTTGGTGCATTCCACAAAATAATTTATAATGAGGAAGTTGAATAGACATTTTTGAAGGTCAAGTTGGTTGAATTGGGAGAAGTTGCAGAATAACCATGGTGGAATTGGTTGAATTGGGGAAATTTTAGAAAAAACCCTAACTCTTGGGTGTAATTCTGAGCTTAAATGTCTTTGAAATGGTGAAATATTGGAGCGTAGAAAGGAAAAATTTTAGGATCCTTACTTTTCTTGAAATATAGAAACCTAGGTGAATCTTACTAATTATTAAAATTCCAACTATAAAAATACATTTGTTAAAATATTTAAATTCCTAAGGATATTATATAGTTTGAAGGTTTTTTTGACAATTTTTGGAGTAAAATATTATTATCCTATAGAATTTGGGAAAACCATTTTAGAAAAAAAGTGGAAACTAGAAAATATTATTTTGGATAAAATCATGCAAAATTAACCCATTGGTGAAATTTAGCCCCTAAAAATTTCCATAAGGGGAAACATTGATCAACTATACAGTCAAATTAGCTGAAAGAAACTCAACTATAGAGTTTTCATGGCAGCCAAGGCAAATTTTTGAAATTGGGCATCACTGGACAAATTTGGGAAATTTTGATTTTTTGTATTAGATGATGTGGAGGTCATGTGGGCACCACATGTTAGATGACATGGTAGAGTTGTAGTGGTAGGTAGAAGACACCGTGTGGTAGGATAAAATGGAAAAATGGTTGACCTAGAGTGCACTATGGTGGGCCCAAGTGGTGACATTTGTAGGCACAACAAATAAATGGCATTGGGACAATAGAAGCCAATATCAAAACCTTTTGGATTGGTTTTACGATCCTCCAAAAAAGTCTTGATATGAATATAGGGGTGCCACATATCCCCTAAGTGGTTTAAGACTAAACCACCATATCGAGACCTTGAGTTCCATTAATGAGCAAGAAACTCAAGGACCCAACATGATCCAGGTGGATATGAGTGGCCACCCACTTATTCCATTGGCTCACAACAAAATTTTCTATTTTGGTAGTGTTTAGGTATTGAACTTCTGGAGTCGTTTTGAGGCTGTAAATAATGTTTTTGAGGAAATGGGTTGATGATGGTTTTTGAATACTATTTGTAGTTAAAAAATGTACTTCTTGGATATATCCTTACAATAGGTTATTATGCACGCCAAATGGAGATCATATGCCAAAATTACAACCCTGAGAAGTTGACGCTCCAACTTACCCCATCATGGCCCATAAACCTTTGGCACTTCATCTCTGAGGCTCAATTTTTTGGATGTTTATATTTTCTCATTGCTTCTTTATGACAAAAAGGCCTATGAGCCTCATTGTATTATAGTTCAATGAAGGCGTGTAGATGCCACATCTCTTCTCATATATAGGCTACCACCATTCAAGCTAGTTTGTTTTCATTCTACATGCATATAGTTTCATCATTTTCCATTTATTAATGAAAGTCAAGTTTCACTATATCTTTGTGTTTCGGTTATAATATGTATATCAATTCCTTCTCTTCATAAATTTGGATTAGTGGTATCAGAGCAGTATACTCTTTCTCTATTTTTCTATTGTGTCCCTAATGAAGTCGACCTATAAGAAGTTGGGACTCAAACTGCTTGAACCCTTGTAAGACTTTCCTCATCTACCTTGACAGCCTCCCATGGAAGAATAAAAAGAAAAGTGAGGGAGCGGGAGATCTTATTAAATAATTGCTCAAAAAGCCCTCAAGCGACAAAGGAATGAGATATGGATCATTTTTCCCATATCCTTCAATGAATGCCAATAGGTGATGCATCTTCATCAAGTGGCCACTTTGGAGGTCCTCCCCCCTCCCCCCCCCAACTTTAAGGTACAAGTTAATTTTTATATTCCCATATTTGAAGACCAGATAGATGCAAATGCTCTAGACAAATGGTTAAATATTCTAGAAGGGAATTTTTCAGTTCACAATTTTTCTAATAGACAAAAAATTACCTTTGAACTTATTAAGGTCGCCCCCATGTCAATGAATCGTGAGAAACTTATGGTGAGAAAAAGGCCATATAGGTATCTGCACTATTTTTCAGTGACACCCACTTAGGACTCTTTTAGGGATGTTATCAATGAACAATATTACCATGTTGGAAGCTTTGAAGACTAGTACATGAGATGGACCATACTATGACAGGAAAGGGATCAAACAGTGCTAGAGTTCACAAATATCTTTCATACCTTGTGCATTGAGTTGGGTATCAAAGGCTTTGAGAGACATCTAGTTCTCCAGTACTATGGTTGTTTGTTTAGTTAAGTCTAGAAAGAAATGGAGTTCCTGGACATATCCTCACTTGGCGTAACATACCGATGTGTTATCAAAAATGAGAAAAACTTAAAAAAGAAACGAGACTTTGGATATGTGAATCCTTCATAGAAAAAGTAAGGAAATGGAATCACAAATTATAGAACAAATGATAAAGCCATGGTGGACCACCTTGGGACATATAAGTCATAGACAAACAATGGTAATGGGAAGATGAATAAAGACATGGGAAAGTGGTACAAGCTCCACAAGAGATCCTCTCATACATGAATGAATGTTGTGCAAGGCAACTATTAGTGTCCACGCTAAAAGCCTCAAATTCAAACATTGGTTCTGACTATAAACTAGGCCGAGAAAAGGTGAAACAAATCATTTATGAAAAGCCTAGTGTCATTGTTTCCACCACCAAGGTCCAACAAAGTGAGCTTGAAGACTCAGAATAAGGTGAGCGCCTCTTTCACTCACAAATGTGGGTGAGGGGTGCTCCAATGTGTTTCACTGTCAATAATGGGAGTCATATGAACCTCATACGAGCATAGTTTCTTAAGAGGTTTGGCTTGCTATCTACAAAACACCCACAATCACACACCATCGGGTGGATCCACCAAGGGAAATATCTTTGGGGTCAACCAACAATGTCGCTTGTCCTACAACATCAAGCCTTTCAATGATGAGGTATTGTGTGATGTTGCTCCCCTTGAAGTTTGTGATGTTCTATTAGGCCAAAAATACTAATGGAAGCATCATGTTGTATATGACTCTAGACCTCGTAGTGTTATTATTATTTGGGTAGACAACTATACAAGATACCATAATTAGTCTTTCATACTTCTATTTATTTGATCTCTGCTAAGAAATGAAGTAAGGTCATCTTCCAGACTGAGAAAATTGTATTCTTCCAGATTCACTCTCAAAGTAAGTAGAATATTGTGTCCATACCCACAACCTCTACATAGGGATCCTCCACATAGCAAAGGCAAGTGAATAAGAGTGTGGAAGAATACAAATACATATTTTCCTCATCCATAGGTTTACCTATTCAGTGTTAGGTCAACCATTCAATCAATCTAACCCCTGGCACACCTCTACCCAATGGGCTAATCTACCATTTATCTCTTATGGAAAATTAGGAAATCAATTGACAAATCCAAGAGCCGCTCAAAAAAGGTCACATTTGATAAGGTTCCTCACCCTATGGAAGCCCAAATATACTTGTGTAGAAGAAATATGGGACCTAGCGACTCTACCTTGATTATCAGGCCCTAACCAAAATCATAGTTAGGAGCTACTACCTGATTCCTCAGATTGATGACCTTCTCAACCAACTCAAGGGGGATAATTACTTCAGTAAGATTGATTTGAAGTTCATCTACTACCAACTCCCAATAGAACCAACTGATGTGTGGAAGACTGCTTTCAAGCCCGAGGAGGGTCATTTTGAATGCTTGTTCATACCCTTTGGTTTGAATAATTCCCCATAAAATTTCACGAGGTTGATCGATGATATCTCGAAACCTTTCACCAGCTCTTTCATGGTTGTATATCTAAATGATATCCTCATCTTCAAGAAGAGTTGGGCAAAACACTTGCAGCATATTAAATAGGTCCTTCACACTCTGTGGTAGCACAAGCTATGTTCTAACTTGGAAAAATGATCCTTCAACATGGACAAGGTCAAATACCTAGGCTACATTATTGATGATAAACATGTGCATGCATATCCAGCCAAAATCGAAGTCATTTATGATTTCCCAACCTCGACAACTCTAACAAATCTTTGCAGCTTCTTGGACCTTGCTAACTTATACTGAATATTTGTGTTGGGGTTCTCTTCTATTGCTTAGTATTTAATTCAAGTGACCAAGGGTGGAGAAAAATAAAAGTTTTCTTAGTTTGAGTCATAATATAAGTAATTTGATGAACTAAAGCACCGCATTTGCTATGCACCAGTCCTCACCCTACCAGAACCACAACAACCATTTGAGATTAAGACAAATGCCTCTAACTATGTCATTGGTGTAATCCTCATTCAACAAGGACATATGGTGGTCTATCATAGATAAACACTCTCTGCTATTTTCTATAGATATCCCACCTATGATAAGGATATGTATTCCATTGCGCACATTGCCTAATAGCAATGAAAGAATTATATTATGGGGAAGGAGATGATCATCCACACGAATAATAAGACTCTTCAATTTATGCAGGAACAAGGTAAGTGACAGAATGACTTCCATAAAAAATGGTCCACATACCTACAACAATTCCATTTGAACATCAAATAAAATAAGGGTAGCTCCAATCATGATGCAAATTACCTCAATCTACTTCAGGTTGCAACACTAACCACAGTTCTCAACCCTTGTGGGAATAAGACCTCTGGATGGGCACAACTATACAATAGTGACTTGGGATTTAATGCCACATACCAGATGTTGATGGAAGGAAAGAAAGTTCTATAATTCCACCTCCAAGATGCACTATTGTGCTATCTTGGACACCTTTGTGTTCCTTCAAGTGAGCATGCCAAGCTTATTTGGGAGGCACATTACAGTTGGGTAGCAGGTAACTTTGGTGTGGGGAAGACAGTGGCGGTACTATAGAAGTATTTTTATTGGTTGAAACTTTGATAAGATGTTGGCAAGTATATCACGTCCTACACCGCTTGTGTCATTTCCATGACAAAAACCATTCAGAATCAAAGCTTGTACACCCCTCTACCTACTCCTTGGAAATCCATATCAATGGACTATATGTTTGGCCTTCCTTCTACTAAGCACTTTAATAACTGGGTGCTTTTGGTCATTGATATATTTTCTAACATGACCATTATGGGTGCCTATAAGAAGAGTATCACAATAAAAGCCACTACTAAGATCTTCCTCGAATAGGTGTGGGTACATTTTGGGATTCCACAAACCATCATATCAAATCGGGTTAGTAGGTTCCTAATCTTATTCTAGTTGAGACTCTAGTTATTGCTGGACACCAAGCTCACCAAATCAACTGACATCCACCCCCATAATGGTGGAAAAATAAAGGTCGTTAACAAAATGATCATGAACATTTTGCAAATGTACAACTCCAAGCATCCATGAACATGGGGTGAAATTCTCCCCAATGCTCAACACAACTACAATAAAGTTTTCCATAGCTCAAGTGGCCACAACCCATTTTAGGTGGGCCTAGGATTTCAATCATTGGGTCCCATTAATGTTGCACCACCCCTTGCAACTACACAGATATAATTTTCACATGTTGAAACTAAAGTGGATAAATATAACTAGTTTATTGAATGAATTTTTTGCATCTACCAATAGGTCCATGATATCTTGCAAAAATCCAATACTAAGTACAAACAACGCCATGATTAACACCGAGTCCCACACAAGTTTCAAACAGGAGACAAGGCTTGGTTGCATTTGTAGAAGGAATATGTTGTAGGGACTCATGGAAAGTTCAACCACTCCACTATGGACCTTAAACCATCACCCCCTTCCTTGGCCTGCACTTAGTGCTCAATATGGACCACATTCGACCATACTTTCCATGATTGTTGGACACATTAGAAATAACTTAACAAATGAAACCAAAATATATGAACCCAAATTACATTGAACATGCCACCATGGATCATATCGTGGACACACAGATTAAGAGCACCCATTAACAAAGGATTAGGCTATATCGAGTTGTCAAAACATGCTACCTCTTGCACCAAGGCAAGTGGCTCACTAAAGGCCAAGTTAAGCAGAAGTTCCCCACCTCATCAAGGCACTCAATGCAATGTATACAATTTCTTCCTCAGGGGGAGGAATAATCCAAGTGGATATCGATTTCCACCCACCTATTCTAGTGTCTCACATCATAGTTTTCTAATTTGGCAGTTTTCTAGGTCCTAAAGTTTGGGAGTTGTTTTGACGCCCTAAACAATTATTTTGGGGAAATGGGTTAATGACAGTCATAATATATTGTCAATAATTAAAAAATTTCCTTCTCAAATAGACCTTTCAAATGCGCCATCGTGTGCACCAAATGGATATCGTATGTCAAAGTTACAACCCTAGGAAGTTGACGTTCCAACTTACCCCATCGGGGCCAATAAGCCTTTGGCGCCTCATCTCCTATGGTCATATTTTTGTGTAGGGTTTCTCATTTATTCTTTGCGATAAAAATGTCTTTGGGCCTCATTGTAAGATAGTTCAGCAAAGGCATGTAGCCATCACATCTCTTCTAAGAGATAAGCTACCACCATTCGAGCTAGTTTGTTTTCATTGGGCATGTATACAATTTCAACATTCTTCACTTATTAATGAAAGTCAAGTTTCATTATATCTCTATGTTTCAGTTATAAATTTGTATATCATTTCATTCCATTCATAAATTCATATCACAACATCAACCTAAGTCATTGATTTGTGGGGGTTGATCTTAACGATCAAATCAACAAATGAGAAAGTTGGGTGCCAAAGGATAAAGGTGTGTGATGGGACTTGCCCATCTCATTAAGGGAATTTTGAGGTAAAAATGGGTCTCAAAACAAAAAATGTACTAATAAAATTAACTTTATAAGAACCAACATGATTCAAGATGACGATGTCATCCCCAAGGGGTAAATATTTTGGAGGGAGAAGATGAAAACTAAATTTTTAATTGTATTTCAGATTATCTCTTTATAGGTTTACTCCAATGTCAAGTGTAGACACACATAGATGTATAATTAAATTATACATCCAACAAGTACCCACTATGCATACTTTTGAGTAGACCCACCTTGAAAAAAATTGAAATACATGAAAAAGACATGTTGAACACACTTTTTTCATGTATATTCATTTTGTTTCGATGTTGGTCTACTCAGAAATATGCAATGTGGGCACTCTTTAGACGTGGAATTTAATTACGCATCCAACAGGTGTCTACACTTGAAATTTGAGTAAACCTATAAAGAGATCAACCAAAAAAACAATAAAATAAGTAGTTTCCTTTCTTTTTCTTTAAAAATTCATAAACCATTATTTTATTATTTTAACTATTATTTTATTGATTTCCTTAGGATGCCCATTTTAAGCCTCAAAATTCCCCTAATGCCATGGCCAATGCATGATTACCAAGTGGCAACCGCGCTGAGGTGGGGCTGAGATAAAGAAGAAAGAGAAAGAAAAGGAAAAAGGGGGGAAAAAGGAATAAGAGGTAAATAGGAGAAAAAGAAGGTGGTCGAGGGTGACTAAGCTTGGATGATGACATGGGAGCACCCCAAGTTGTCATGTGTAGCATAGCACACAATGGTACCACATCACCAATCCAAATCAATGAAATATTTGTAATTTTCTTATGATTTTACAGGTCCTAAATTGTAAAAGAGTTTTTAGATCCTTAACCCTGATGAGACTATGTGTATTGATGATAAAAATAGAATATATATCTTAAATGAAAGAGCTAAGAGAGAGATTTCCAATGAGTTACCACAATTACAAAACAAAGTTAGAATGAAGAAGATACACCTGAAACAAGTAGAGGGGAAAATAAGGTGGTGGTTTACTTCTAGGAATCCTATATACCTACATAGAACTCAAAATGGAGTATGGGAGTAGTTGATGGAAAGCTCATGTAGCTCATGGATAGAGGAATATAACCATGGAATCAAGTTTAGGATCTAGGAATTTAAATCATGATGAAAGTAGGAAGAAGAAGTTTATAGCATTATAATGGTAAATTGGTAAAAATGGCCAAACTTCAATGGGCTATAAATTTTAGCCTTTGTATTAGAATAGGAAATGTGAATAATAAATATAAATCTAATGAAGAGTAGAATAGAGACATCCACCCAAAATTTTGACCGGGGCATCAAAAAATCAAAAGAAGGATGACAATGACCTGATTGGATGGAAAAACATGTCATTACATATTTAAGTTAATTACTCCTATCCAATAGAAATTGTTTCCTGCACGTTTTTCATAACCATGAGGACCAAAAGCATGGAAGATGCCCACTAAAATCACAACCATGAATAATGAGTGAGGGGAATAAATATCAACATAGACAATGAGGAGAAAAATTCCAATGGGCATAGGAATAGGCCAAAACCAATTGAGCTAATTGAAACCACAAAGAGTTTGAAAATGAGAATATAATCATAGTCGAGGAAGAGGAAAGTCACATTAATACTCAACTACTATAGAACCTAAATTAAAAAGGAAAATTAAGATGGGGTCAAGCTCAAGGCATAGATAATAAAGAAAATATCATGCACAAAAAGAGAATTATAAAGCACCCAAGAATTCAAAGAATCTTAGTAGGACTCATAAACAACATCATTCACTTGATTACTCGGTTAGAAGGGAACACTCATACGAGGAACCAAAAACCAATCTAGATATATCTCCCATCAAGAATTAAAGTAGAAGGCATGAGTTTAACAATTTACAAAGAAGCTCAAGCCACCCATATTTTATGGAGAGAATAAGAAAGAAGAAGCATTTGAATCCTAATTACTTGGAATAAGGAAACTTTCATCCACAAAACTATTCCTCCAACTTTGAAGCCACAATTTGTATCTATCATTTGCAAGGAAAGGCTTCTATGTGGAAAGATCAATTGAAGCAAGTCAAGCATCTAAATGAGAGGAACATTACTTGGAAGTGGTTCAAAAAGTACTTTTGAAAGAAGTACACGTCAGAGTACTCTTATGATAAAAAGATGCAATAGTTCTTTGAACTCAAGCTAGGTAATATGACTATGGATGGGTATGAAAGGAATTTTTTAAAATTGTTGAGATATGTTGGTTTCATAAAGACTGAGAAGGTCAAACTCCAAAGAGTCCTTAATGGATTATCTTCTTTCTACATTGATAGAATCATATTATTTGATTAACCTAATGCTTTGGAAGAGATCACAAGGAAGGGTAAATACTTACATGAGAAAAGAAAAGAAAAAAGAATCATTTGAAAGGTATTGGAAGGACATGACGAAGGAAAAGGTGGAGAAAAGGACAAAAGAGTCCAAACTAGCTTCATCCTTGAGGAGCAATCCCAATGTATATTTTCCAAGCAAAGAAGACCATGGCGAATCCAAGATGGAAAATTCTTTAGGAAAAAGGTCAAGGTCATCAATTAGATGTCGAGGTTGTAAAGGAGCTCATTTATTCAATGATTTCCCTCATAAATAAGACAAAATGAGGATTGTCTACAACTTCAAGAAGCCATTATAGTGGAGGACATGGGGAGAAACATATATGAAACCTTGGAATATCAACAAGCTAAGCATCAATCACACATAATTGAAGTGGAAGGTAGGATTTTAAATCGACCTTTTGCAATCTTAATTGATCCAGAGGAAAGCCATATTTATATTGATCCAAAGATAGTGGATATATTTGGTTTAAAAAGAAGTAAGCTTAAGGGGTCACTAAAATTCAAAACTAGAACCAAAAGGAAGATTAATAAAGTTATCAAGAGTTTTCCGATAAGTTTGAATAGAGTGTAGATGATTATTCATTTGAGCATCATTTCATTGGGTTCATATGACATCCTCATTGGGATGGATTGGTTGGACAAGCAACATGTTGTCCTTGATTTTTATAACAAGGAATTCAGATGTCTTAAAGGGGAAGGACAACAAAGGAAATTCCAAGTAATTCTAAGGCCTATTTTTGAAATGCCGGCCATGTAATTGAAGAGAAGCTTGAGAAAAGGGTGTCAAATTTATGCATTCCATGTGGAGGAAGCAACCAATGATAAATTCCTTACTGTTGGAGATCACTTTAGTGCTAAGGGAGTATGAGGATGTATTTAATGAAATCCTAGGTGTGCCACTGAAAAAAGATAAATAGTTTGCCATTAATTTGGTTCCTGGAGCTACCCCAGTATCAAAAACTTCATACATAATGAGCACACTAGAGCTTAATGAATTGGAAATGACACTTGAAGATCTTTTGAATAGGGGGTGCATTTACTCAAGTGTGTCAACTTGGGAAGCATTAATGCTTTTTTTTAAAAAGAAAGATGGTACACTAAAGTTGTGCATGGATTTCAAACAACTGAAAAAGGTAATATTAAAAAACAAGTATCATTTTCTTGGGATAGATGACTCATTTGATCAATTCAAAGGAGGCAAGGTATTTTCCAAGAAAACATAAAACATGGGTACCATCAGGTAAAAATTAAAAAGGAGGCCGTAAGTAAGACAACTTTTAGAGCAAGGGATGGGCACTATGAATTTTTAGTGGCACCATTTGGTTTGACATATGCACCAGTTGCCTTTATGTGCTTAATGAATGAAATTTTCCATAATTATTTGGATGATTTTTTCATTGTTATTTTATATGACATATTTATTTATCCAAGGTCTAAATAAGAGCATGAGCAACACTTGAGCATGGTGCTACAAGTGCTAAGAGAGCTTTAGTTTTATGCCAAGCTAATTAAATGCCCATTTTACCAAGGGGAGATTCATTAGTTGGGTCACATCATATCGAAGGGAGGTGTAGCGGTGGACCCATAGAAAATCAAAGTAATTAGAGAGCGACCAACACCAAGCAATGTCACATAATTCAAATCATTCATGGGGATTAGCAAGTTACTATAGAAGGTTCATTAAGAGGTTCTCAAAGAGAGCAAACCCAATAACTTCTTTAGAAAAGAAGAGTGTAAAATTTGAATAAAACCAAGAATGTAAAATATCATTTCAACATCTAAAGATGTTTTTGACAATTGCACCAATCTTAAAGATAACTTATCCAAATGAATATTTTATTGTGTGCATTGACACTTAAAAGGAAGGGCTTGGTGGAGTGCTTATGTAAAATGACCATATAGTGTGTAATGAATCTAGGAAATTGAAGATATGTGAGGAGCATTATGCTACTTGTGACTTGAAGTTGGAAATCATAGTACATGCTCTTAAAATGTGGAGACATTACCTCATGAGAAAGAGGCTTAAGTTGAGTGCATACCCCAATGGTCTAAAGGATTTATTTGAACATCCAATATGAAATGCGAGACAAATTAGATGGTCGTAATTTTAAGTATGATTTGGAAATCAAGCATATCAAGGGAAAAGAGAACAATATGGTTGATGCACTTAGAAAAATAATACATGAGGTGCATGCCACATCCAAGGCATAAAAAATTGTAGTTGAATGAAGATGGAATAATCATGTACACTGGAAAAGCTTGTGTGGTAAATTCACAAGAGCTGGAAAATTTTGATTTTAAAATAAATGCATAATTTCCCTTAGGTTGGACATTTAGGTTACCAAAAGACTCTTTCAGCCATATATAGTTAGTAATATTGGGCAAGGTTAAAGAAAGAGGTAGCTTGTTATATTTCTAAATTCTTGGAATGCAGAAAAGGATGAAGGTTGAGCGGGGACACCGAACTAATTTGTTACAACCATTGCCCATTCCAAAGTGGAAATAGGAGGTATTTACCATTGATTTTATTGTCAAATTGCCTAGAATAATAAAGCAATGTGATTCAATTGAGGTGGTTATGGACAAGCTAACTACAGAAACACATTTTAATCTAGTTAAAATGAATCATAAGGTAGTAGATATACCATTTTATATGAAAGAAGTGCTAGATTGCATGGAGTGCCTAAAGCTATTGTGTTAGATATGGATTCCAAATTTATGTCAATTTTTTGGAAGGGTTTGTTCACAGGATTGTACACCCATTTAAATTTCAATACATCCTATCTCCCACAAATAGATGGGAAAATAGAGAGGGTCATTCAAATTATTGAAGATACGCTCATAATGTATGTAATGGGCATACTAACCAAATGGGAAAACTTTTTGCACTTAGTAGAATTTGCCTACAATAATGGGTATCATGCATCATTAAACTTGATCCCATTTGAGGCATTTTATGGCCATGAAATGTAATACTCCAATTAGTTGGGATCATCTAGTGGATAAAGTGGTGCTTGGGCTAGAGATGCTCAAGGAAATGGAGAAACAAGTAATAAAAATAAAAATTATTTTGAAGCAATCCCAATATAGGAAGAAGAGTTAGGCAAACAAGGGCATAGTGGCTAGATAATTTCAAGTGGGTAAACATCTATTTTTCAAAGTGAGGCTAAAGAGAAGCTCATTAAAATTGGGAAGTTATAGTAAGTTAGCAACTAGATTTTGTCGATCATTCAAGATATGCAGCGTAATTAGGTCATTGACATACAATCTTGCATTACTTGCATCTATGCATGTGCATAATGTACATCATGTTTCATTATTGAAAAAATATGTATTTAATTCTAATCACATTATTGTTAGCCTATGGTTTATGTTACCAATCATTTTGTCTAATCGTCACCATAAATTATATTTATCAATTAGGACATTAGTAATACATCCTCAAGTGATGACTAATGAGTTAGTTAAGTTTGCCTAGCCTAGTCATAATGCAAAGTGTTATAATGTAGAGAAAATCTCTTTATGGGGTGACATCACCCACTGCACTAAATATTTATTGCATTGGTGTGAAGATTATGTGAGATGGATTGTTAGCATTGTCCATCATATTACTATTAATTTGTATAGTACTATATTTATTAACATTGGTATCATATCCCTATTGTTCTTAAAGGCTTGGTAATTCCTTAGTAATGTTTCATGGAAATCCATTGAGTAATTGATGAAGAGAAGCAACAATGAAAAAGAGAAGACACCATTAAAGAGAACACTGGCTAATTTTGAAGTACACATTCATAAAACTTAAGTCTCTTTTAATATTTATTTGTTTTTTAATCATTTCATATGCTTTGGAAACTAATTCAATTATACACAAAAAGGCTATAAGTTTGTATTTTCAGTATTTAATTATGTTTTTAAGATATCCATCTCATAAAAACTAGATTCTCTATAGCCACATATGAAAATGTATATTTTGGCCACTATATAACCATAGTATAACATTACAAAAGTATTTCATAGCTCTATCAAATTTCATTGACTAAAATAATTAGTGTTAAAAGGAGAAATGTAGCTGATAAAATTCACCCAAAAAGAAGTGGCTGCAACAAGTTAAAAATGTATTTTTTCTCATCTCAGAAGCTACCATTTTAGGAGATACCAACTGAAAACACCTAGGTGTTTAGTGAAATGGATGTATTTTTATTTTTTAATTAACTTCGTGAATAGTTAGATATTTCTCTCAGCAAATGTACAGTAGTTCAAGGGATTTTGTCCCACAATTAATAGATCTGAAGCCACCCACCTCTGAGCAAGAGATCTCCATCTTAATTACATTTTTCTCTTCAGGATTCACGAACTTGTGTGCATAGTTGTTGTTCTGTGACCAATGCATAAGTAACTCATGTGTGGGGTTTCATAATCTGAGGTTGTGATTTTCTTGATTTGTTATTGATACATTTATCTACTCCATTGACGTACTTCCTGCCATCTGCAAGCACGGAAAAGTTGCCAACAAATTTAACAAATAATGTTGCAGTTGTTGTTGTGAATTTCAATAAATAACGTACTGGTGCGCAACTGGCTTTGCAAACAAATCTCGGTGTCTAGCATCTAAATTTAGCTATGCAAGTCAACTTTTTGTTTCACACGTGAGTTTCTTCCAGTGAACTCAATTTTAAAATTGTTTGCAGGGCTGGTGAAGTCAAATGTAGTTTTCTCTCCTCTCTTCGGTGTGTCTTGCTTCCTCTATTTCCAAGCACAAGCCTGCAAAACATCAATGCACAGAACATGCACATAAATACTTAACTCACCATAAATCCCAAAAAGGTTTTCACCACACTTAGCACTTCAAAAATTTGATTTTTTTTGGTAATTGGTAAAGTGCTTCCTTATTCTAAGAAACTTGTGTCAAAATATTGTGAAAGGAACAAATAGCAATTCGATTCATTGAAATGTAATATAACATTTCCAAAGAGACACATCGATGTTCAAAGGATTCAAAAATTATTTTTTAAAATTTTAACTAGTATACATTAAGGGGAGCTAGAAAAACGCAGATTTTAAAACTGGAAGAAGAGTTTTGGAGATTAAAAAGTAGGGCTATCTAGATAAGAAAGGGATGGGAACATCAAAATTGTTTAGAAGTATACAAGTCATAGAAGAAACATTAATTCTATTTGGGAGCTAGAATTGGAAGATGGCAAGCTTGCCACTAGCCAACACGATCTCAAAGTTGTTTCTTTTTCTCACTTTTCCACCCTTTTTAGTAATCCAAGATCTTCCATTATTAACTCTCAACTCAAGACCATTTGTAATTTCTCGAGACTTTTCAGTATTGAAGACTCTACCAAGGTCGGTGGACCGGTGTCACTTGATGAAATAAAGGAGGTTCTGAAATTCACCAAAAACAAGAGTCATGGCCTTGATGGTTGCACTGTCGAAATTTTCCTTTCCTTTTCTGATTTGACGGGGCTCGATCTTTGCAATATGGTGGACGAATCCAGAAGATTGGGGAAAGTCTCTATAGCTATTAATGCAACATATATAGCTTTGATCCCCAAAAACTCCAACCCTAAGACATTTGATTTCAGACCCATCTCTTTGTGTAACTTGATTTATAAGATCATTTCAAAAATTATGTCTAACATGATCAAATCTTTCCTTGTTGATAAGATGTCCCCTAACTAATTTGGTTTCATGGCCAATAGGCAGAAGCACGACGTTATTGGCATTGCTCAAGAAGTCCTCCATTCGATTAAATAAAAAAACTTCAAGACTTAGTCCTTAAGATGGGCCTTAATAAGGCCTTTGATAAAGTTAACTGGACTTTTCTTCAATTAGTCCTTCTTCAAATTGGTTTCGGATTGGAGACTACCAACCAGATTATGAGTTGTGTAACTTTAGCAATTTTTTCCATTTTGATCAATGGTTCTCCCACAAGCAACTTCTCCAGCTCAAGTGGTCTTAGATAGGGATGTCCACTGTCTCCCTTACTATTTTTGTTGGGGATGGAATGTTTGACTCTACTGTTGTTAAAAGAAAAGCAAGAAGGAAACATTAAAGGCAACAAAATCACATGTAACCAATTCATCAATCATTTATTGTTTGTGGATGATGTTTTGTTGATGGGAATAGGATTTGTTACGGAATGACAGGCTTTCTACAAGGTCATTAACATTTTTTGTGAGGCTTTTGGTTCAATAAAGATTAGTGCTCATAAATCATCCTTTTCTCACAATGCAACCAATGAGGAGTTTCTCTCGTCCATTTAGTCTATTTTCAATTATCAGATGGTTGTCATGGGCTCTAGTTTCAAGTACCTTGGTTTCTTCCTAAATCCAAATGGTTATCTTAAAGATGGCTGTAAGTGGATCCTTAGGAGTATTGAACAAAAAATGAGCCTGTGGTGTTATAATTGGTTATCTTTGGGAGGAAGAATGATCCTAGATAAATCAGTGCTGGAAAACATCCCGGTTTTCTGGCTTGCAATTTCCAAAATTCCAAAATCAATTTTAAAAAATATCTGACAAATAATCTACAACTTTATATGGACTGGAAAAAGGAGTAAAGAAGGGAGACAACTTGTCAGTTGGGCCTCCCTTGCCAAACCAAAATATTTTTTAGGATAGGGATTCAAGAATCTTATTTGGTTGCTAAATCATTAGCCCTAAAAATATGTGGATAGGACTATTTGATGCCAATCTTTGGAGTCAAGTGATTAAAGAAAATTATCTAAACAAACAAAAGGTGGAAGATTTACTTAGAGAAAAAACTAAAAAGAATGATAACATGGGTTCCATTTTCTAGAAGGAACTTACGGATTCATTTCCCTTCCTCTACAATTGGGTGGCTTGGAAGGTTGGAGATGGTAAAAAATGATATTAGGAAAGGACCCCTTTATAGAAGGGAATTGTGTCTATAATATCTTAGCAAACTTACTTTATACTTTGAGTTCCAAAGGCTTTATCTACTTAAATGATGTATCTTCTAAAGGAAAATGGTTAACATCTTCATATTTAGAGTTGGAAGAATCCTTGGTTGAAGAGTGGAATCACTTCATCAAAGAGTTAAATATAAATGAAGTCTTCCTTAATGAAGGAGTTGGGACAATATTGTGGGTAAGGTTAAAGAAAATTCGACATACAAAGTTATTGCCTACTCTATGGTGGACTAGGATATCAGATGGTAGACCAACAACATTTGGAAATGGAACATACCAAACAAACTAAAATGTTTTCCCTGGCTGCTACTTCATAACAAAATTATGACCTTGCAAAACTTGCAAAAAAGAGGGTTCCCAGGTCCTAATTAATGTTGTATTTGCTGAAACCATGATGAATTTGTTGACCACATTTTCATTGGCTGCCAACTTTCCAAGAAAATCTGGCAAATAGTCCTAAAGATCCTAAACATTAGAAATCATCTTGTTCAAACGTCCTTTGTGGATTTTCTATAATACTGGGTTGAAAAATTTTAACATCATCTTTCTCTTCCTATCTTTGTGGCTTGGGGAATCTTGCTTCTAAGGAAAAAGATAATCTTTAAAGATACAAACTTGAATATTCCTCATCTTTCTGCCAAGATTATTTCTCATTACGGGAATTCTCTCAATTAAAATCATAGACGAATCGAAGAAGAATTCATTTCTCTTGCTTGCTCCAGGAATATTTGATTGGTTTATTCGATGGTGCAGCATAAGAAAACTATTATGGAGGGGGAGGCATAATCAAAGTGGTATGAGATAAATCCATGCACTTAAGAGTTGGTTTAGGAATTGGCATAAATACTAAAGTAGAATTATTTGCTTCATGGGTTCTTATGTTCCTAGCCTCATCAAAGAGCATTAAGAACACCCAAATTTTGGGGGACTCCAAGTGTGTGATCGAATGGATGGTTGGAAAATCACAATTAGAGGTTTTTCACCTTGCAACATTGAAGAGAAAAATTAAAGAGAAGAAGAAGGATTTATAGGTAATTAGTTTCCAACATATCTATAGGGAATTCAATGCAACTACTTACAGCTTATCCGAAAAAGCTCTCCAAATGGAACTTGGTTTTATATATTATGAAGAACTCAACTGAACAACCATTCAATATTCTCATTCAATTCCTTTAGGCTGATGGAAACATACTTTCATATATCAATTAGTGTGTAGCTTTCTTTTTATATCTCTTCATCTTTAAAACAATCAATGAAGGAAATATACAACTATCTATGATGTCCATTGTTACCTCATTGTTTTATTTTTTATTTTTTCCCATTTACAGTTATTATCAATCAATATGTAACCTTACCTTGGAACATATTCTTCACTTACAGTTCTATCTAGACATCTTTTATTATTATATGGGATAGTTTCTTGAGCCTTTTGACTATTTTTTCCAATAGTCAAAGTAGTAATTTTTTAATTTTCCAGACAACAACTTCTTTTTTTCGCTGCTTAAAATCAACCATTCTATAAGTCTGGAAATTCAATTCTTTTGTAAGCTTGAACTGCATTTTTTTTATTCTTATTGAATAAAAAAAAGTATCATTTAACATAGCTGATCTAGGTGGATATTGGTGGCCACCCACCTATTCTACCTAGACCCCCCAGTCAGCGTCATTTGTTTCCTTAATTGTAGCACATTTGACTATCTTTGGCAGTTTTTCGGGGCCTGAACGTCCGGAGCCATTTTGAGGCCCTAAACGACGTTTTTTTGGAAAAATAGAAATCAATGATTGCTATGGAATTCATGTCAGCAACTGTAGTCCTCTGAAATATCTTTCCAACAAGGTATCATATGCGTCAAACAAAGATAATATGACTAAGTTACGGCCCCTAGAAGTTGGTTGCCCAATTAAGCCCAACGAGGCCCATAAACTCTTGGTGTTACATCTCCTTGGATTAGGGTTTTGGTTGTTTAGGGTTTTCTCTTATTGCTTTATAATAAAAAGGCCATGGAGCCTCATTGTAACTTAGTTCAGAGGCATGTAGCCACCACATCTCTTCTCAGATATAAGCTACCATCGCCTGAGCTAGTCTTATTTCCAATCTGTTTGTAAGAATACTTCAGTATTTGATATTAATGAAATGAAGTGTTATTTCTGCTGCATCTCTGTGTTTCTGGTTGTATCTATAATTTGTTACATTCCTGTTTAAATCAGGATCAATAATCCACATGGATTTAAAAGCAAATTAATTCAAGTCACAATTAATGTCAATCAAATACACGTAATCGTACAGTTTTCATGCATGTTCAAGTTGTCAATCACATTAGCAATAAATCACAAATGGACAAATCAAACTTATGAATTCAACCCATCATCAAACATTCAAAATATCAATTATAACTGGCACTCACTATTTTCATAATATACTTGTAATCAAGTTTAGTTGTAACTTGCAATAGTTCCTTTGTAAGTGTAAAAACAACTTTGAGTTGAATTGCATTTGTACTTATCAAGTGCATTATCGATTGAACCGAACACCTAGAAATTGAATGAGTCATCGTATTTATGAATCCACATTGCAATAAGTTTTGCTTTAAGTAGCAAATGAAAATGGAATTCAATTGTACATATGGGGTGAATTTTAAGTAGAACCTGCCACTGAAGGATTGATTGAGCTAATTCTTGAGTCAAAATTGATAAATCTGAGTTAAAATTGTAATTCATTTCCCAAACATTAGAGGAAATTTCAGCATAAAAGTGCCCATGAAATTTTTACATAATTTCCATGTCATAATATGTAAACCAAAGAAAATCCTTTAAATTTAAAAAGAGACACATGTCCTAAATAAATTTAAATTGTTTAATCTGGGTATCCATGAAATATTTTATTATTAATTTGGGTATTGGTGAAGTGTTTTATTATTAATTTGGATATTCATGAGATATTTTATTAATGTTATTTACCTATCATACCCATATGAATTAGAATATTGAAAATGTTATTAACGCAATGTAAATCTTGATATTAGTAAAAAAAATATAAGTTAAAAATGTGGGCCCATTTGATATTAATAGCCATGCCAAAAAAAATAGTTAAATATAAAAT
>APFE030610945.1:308934-320214 GCA_000404065.3 Pinus taeda | reverse complement strand
ATTCTTGGATTATACAAATGAAAAGACCTCCTTTCTATATATAGGAGTCTAAGGGCTCATAACATAATCAGAGCCGAATAACAATAATAATGTAAGGGCACAATAATAACAATAGTGGGCTTCTATGGGGCACAATAGTAACAATATGGGCACTACATGGGTACATCGATATAATAAGGGGGTTGTACTAATAACAATAAGGGGTTACACTAGTAGTATAGGGGCCTAACATATATAGTTGAATATAAAATAGTTAAATAGTTAAAAATTGTATTCCAAAAATTAAAAATTACCAGATTCCAGCCAAAAAAATAGAATATATAGTTAAATATAAATTAGTTAAATAGTTGAAAAATGTATTCTAGAAAGGACAACTTACTAGATTTCGGCCAAAAAATATATTCCAAATGAAATATTGACTTCAATAGACAACGTCGTTAAACAAACATCAAAAAAATAGTTAAATATAAAATATAAATATAGATAGTTAAACTTAAATATAAAATATATTTTTTCAGAAAGAAAAAGTTGTGTATTGATTATAATTTATAATAGAGAAATACATATATGGAAATTGACCATATTCCAGTCAGTAAGGAAAAAGATGAAACTGTACATCAAAAAATTTCATACTTTTCAGGCTCATTGTCCATATGTGAGATGATTGTTCAAAAATGATGGTTGTTAGAAAATATAATGATTCTATGCATAGAGGAAAATAAGTCAAAAACTTATACCTGTTCATGTGAAAGAAAATAAGTGAAAGGGCTCATGAAACATACCAGGATAAATACTGAGCTATATATCGAGCATAGAGAAAGGTTGAATACAGTATGTGTTGGATTCTACCGTGATGTTCAGACACCACACAATGCATTGAGATTTCAAGCCTTTCTTTGAAAGCTCATCTGCCTCCTCATTTTGAGACCTCCTGATATGAGAGATAGGATAGAGTGAGCGCTTCCATAATGATGAAATCCTGTGTAGCCATCCTGATGGATTGTCATTTTTTATGGACTGTATGCTGGTAACATGCTCAATAATGATCTTGGAGTCCCCGAAGGTTTGAATGGGACCTGTGTCCAAAAAAGAGCAGAAAGTGAGTAGATCGTGCAGAGCCATGGCCTCAGCTTTGTGTTGGTCCCATTGCCACCATTCCAGTAGATAGAATACTGCTGATCCTTATCAATACATATGAAAAAACCACATGCACATCGCCCATCTTTAGCAACACCATCAGAATGAGCCCGTGGAAACATAGATTGATGATGTATGTCTGCTATCTCATGATGCTTCAAATGCTGGGGAATATATGGAAGGATTGAGAGATAAAAAAGAACGATTTTGTCATATAGGAGTTTGAAATCCTCCCTGCTATTTTGGAAGAGTTTTCTGTTTCGCCATTTCCAAACAAACCAGCATACAATAGGAAGAATAGGCCGCCATATGATTTTCTGGGCACTCCACCATTCGAAAGCATTTGTAATGGAGGAATGAGGAATAATAGTAAAACCAAAATGATTAGCCAGCTGCCTCCATAGGAACATAGTGAGTGGGAAATAAAGAAACATGTGAAAATTGCCTTCTGTCTCAAATGCACAGATTGAGCATGTAGTTGGGCCTTGCCAGTTCCGTTTTTGAAGATTAGGTCACGTGAGATTTTTATTATGGAATACTAACCAAGAAAAAAGTGTAATTTTCAAAGGACACCCTAATTTCCAGAAAGCATTTGGAAAAAGTTTCCGTGAAAACTCATGCTGATCTACTGTTATGGATAAATATATATCTCTTACCAAGACATTTGTCTTGCCTCTTTTATCTCGTCAGACCATGTTGTCATTTTCCTCTAATCTGTATATCCCTGCATGTTTCATCTCCCATATAGCTTTTTCCCATTAAGCAGTCATTATACCTTCTAGACCCAATTCACTAGCAGATTTCCATCTCGGGATAGCTCCCTACCAATCTTTAATAACTTGTGCCCAGAAAAATAAACCTTTTTGATGAAGAAAGTTTAAAAGTTGAAGAGAAAAAGGGGATTCCACTTCTACTCCCATGATAGGGTCAATGCCGACAAGAATGTTGTTTCCAGTTTGAAACTTCCATACCAGATTCTTGTAGAAGAAATGAAACACCTTTTGGAAACTCCTCCAGATAGCTGACCCTTTTGAAGGACCCAGAGATCTATCTCTGAACCAATATGTGAAATCTCTTTTCCTCAAATATTTCATTTTTATAGCATTACTCCATAAGCAATCTCCGAAAACCGCTCTCCATAGGGATTTACATAAGAGTGCCACACCAAAACGGCGAAGGTTATTATGCCCCAACCCCCCATTTTTTTGGGGATGGTGATATTAGACAATTTTGTGAGATGGAATTTCTTCTTCTCCTTGCAGCCCCCCCATATAAAGGTGGCCATTAAACTGTTTAATTTTTTCATGATACCAGTAGGAATGTAATAGAGGAATGCCCAATATACAATAATTTGAGCAAGCACAAATTGAGTGAGAATCATCCTACCCACTAAGGATAGGCATTTGAATTCCCATCTTGATATCCTTTTATAAAATCTGTTGGGGATCCAAGACCAGTCAGATAAGGAGTAGCCCGTGGGTTTCAATTGATAACCCAAGTATTTCATGCCTTCATTGATAGAAATTGCTTGAATCTTATAGAGTTGAGAAATGTAGTCCATATCATCCATATTGACCTTTCCATAAAGAAAAGATGATTTGCCTTCATTTATACATAAACCTATAGCTCTTTGCAAAGATATTAATATGACATGCAGATTTTGCCATGTTTGCCTACAGATCATAGCAAAGAGTAGAACATCATCTACGAAAAGATTATGATAAAAACATATCCCTCTATTTATGTAAAGTGGTCTTACAGTCCCTGTCGAAACAACCCTTCTTAGATGAAGGCTGAGAGTGTCCATTACAAGTATAAACAGAAGGGGAGAAAGGGAGCAGCCTTGCTGGAGTCCCCTTTCAGCTGAGAAGAAAGGAGTAGGGAGTCCGTTAATGAGAATGGCGTAGTTGACTCCCTCCACACATGCCATAATCCATTTTGTACATTGGTCACTCAGCCCAATCTTAATGAGTAGACACCTCAGATAACTCCAATCCAGGCAATCGTAAGCCTTTTTGAGATCTATTTTCAAAATGGCAACTCCAATATTTTTCATATGCATTGAGTGTAAGCATCCTTGTGTAATAGCCACTGCCTCTAAAATATTCCTGCCACTTAGGAAGCCGTGTTGTTCTTTTGTAATACATTGAGAGAGAATGTCGCGAATCCTTTCAGCTATAATTTTTGAGATGATTTTATAAACTATGTTACATAAAGAAATAGGTCTGAAGTCTGAAAAAGATAATGAATCTCTTTTTTTAGGGATTAAAGCAATATAGGTTGAGGAAATGATGTGATTGATATTCCCCCTCATTCTGGATTCTTCAACCATCTCCAAAATATCTTTTTTCATCATGTCAAAGAAATGGATGAAAATATCTATGGTCTAGCCATCAAGGCCAAGACATTTGTCTTTTTTAAAGGATTTCATAACAGCTAGCAATTCATCTTCCGTTACAGCAGCAAATAAGCGGTCATTTTCTACCTCTTCAAACATACGAGGAAAAAGATCGATTCCCCATATAATATCATTTATCTCTCTGTGGGAATCCCTTTTGTATGCCTTCTGAAAGTGGTTAATGACTTCCTTTGAGATCTCTTCTTGAGTGTATATAAAACTACCATCTTCTTTCCTGATTTTCCATATAGAATTTGCTTCACCTCTTTTGTTTGCAAAGCGATGTAAGAATTTTGTGTTTTTATCTCCTTCCCTTAACCAGGTCACCCTGCTCTTAAGTCGCCAAGTCGCTTCCTCTATAGATAGTAACTTCTATTTTTTTTTCCAGTTCCCAAATCCGTGAGCGAACAACCCATGGGAGGGACTGCATGGTCATACCAGAGGTAGTGGATTCCAATTCTTTTTTAATATCTAGGAGTTCTAATTTTTTTGATCACTTTTTCATAGCCTACCACTCCTTTACCTTCGTCCTTAGGCTCTTCATTTTGCCAATTAATTTATCCGAATGGGAAGATCCAAACTGAGGGTCAAAAGATAGCCAAGTTTCAGGGATAATATTATTGAAAGTCTCATCTTCAAGCCATATTCTGTTAAACTTAAAAGGATAGTTCTTTTGAGAAAACTGAAACGACCATTGCAAAATGATGGGACGATGATCGGAGATAAAAACAAGTAGAGTGTGTGAGCACGGAAGGCCAAAGTTCTCCAAAACCTTTTCATGAATGATGAACCTGTCCAATCTTTTAGCAATATAAGCCTTCCCCGTCCTGTCGTTGTCCCAAGTAGGCAATAAATATTTTGGGCAGATATCAACCAAGTTGAATTGCAGAATGGCCTCTCTGACTTTTTCTCCAATTTGATCAACTTTTTTCCATTTTCCCCAAACTTCATTCGGCCCCAATGTGCAATTTAAATCACTAGCGATGTCAGATCCAAAGGAAACGAAACAGTTCCAGTAAGAATATCGATCCTTATATGGTGCATACACATTTAGAATATGGATCTTATCGTCTCTGCCACGATATTTAGCTATGATCAAAATACCTTCAAGACATCGAAAAGATTTTGCAGGTATCCATCTTGCGTCCCAGAGAACCGCTAAACCACTAGAAAGACCTGTCGCCTCTGTAGCTGCAATGTACCAAGTCGGGAGCATCCACCTGAAAAAGGAGATTGTATCCTATTGAACGTGCATGGTTTCCTGTATTAAGATTATCTTGTTAGGAGCAGAAAGAAAAAAGTATTTTAGGGCAAGAAACTTCGGGTCTGCCCCAAGACCCCTTATATTAATAGAGAGGATGTTCATCATTTGTAATTCTCCCTGGGCAAATTTTCTCTAAGAGGCCCGCTTTGAGGAAGATTAGAAAAAGGTATATCAATAATAGAGGATTCCTGATAATCCATATTGGAGATGCCCTTTCTCCCCCTAAAATGACGACTGCCCCCGTTTTGTTTTCGGCGAACAATGATATTTTTTGCCGAATTGGAGCTAATGATGCGTGAAGAAGATTTTCTGGGTTTGTGAATGGTTAATGGAAGCAATTTTAGAGATTTACGCTGAAGGAGCATGTTAAGGTCACTGCCAATGGAGTTAGCGGGGGATGGCAGAGGAGAAGTCGAAGGGGAAGCTAAGATCATGGGGGCTTTACCTTTTGAGGAAAGGGAAGCATGAAATGGGGTTTTATGAACTGAAGAAGAAGGGAAGAATTCATAGGAATGTGTCTAGATTTAGCAGGCGATGATGAGGAAGAAGGGATAATGGTAATGTCATTTTTGAGTGGGGGAAGAAAGCGAGATTTGGGAATAGGAGAAGGGGGGATGACCGGAATATCCTGAGATGGTTCAGGGGGCAGGGGGGGGCTGAGAGGGAATGTCACAAACACCCACATTAAATAGATTATCCATGGAACATGATCTTTGCATAGTAATGGGGGGGGATTTATGTTGCCTGGGAGAGAAGAAAGGGCGTTGAAATGGCTTCCCCAAGAGGCCACGTGAAATGGCCAAACTGTGAGAGCAGGTGGGGGATAATATGTCAGCGAAAGGAGAAAGCCTTTTGTAATTATTATTTTCCTCTTCCCCATAGCAGTGGGATGAGCCCAAATTCTGAGATTTATGATTCACCTTATATTCCTTATTCCATACCTTTCCATGCGGATGTTGAGGACATTTATCTCTAAGGTGTCCCATTTTGTGACAATAGGAGCACCTAAATGGGACTCCCCAGTAATCAAGCCTTTGACAAGCTGATAATTCACCCCAGAATAGGTCAATGTGATCCGGGAACCTTCCCCTATAATCTTTTTCAATCAAGATCCAGGCGACGCGCTTATCTTTTGCCCCTAGACATCTGGGATCAACATAGACAAATTTATCAATAGCATTTCCAATGAAGGACAGAGATTCCCTCGTCCACAGTTCAATAGGAAGGGCAGGTAGTTTGACCCAGATAAAATTGTTCTGCAGCATGTTTCGAAGAGGATCAAAACCTATGTACCATTTGCGGAGGGAAAGAAAGCTCCTCCCATGCACCCAAGGGAGGCCCCAGATGGTGTTGAGGTCCTTGACTCTCAGGAAATGAAAGTTGTACCAATATTTCATCAAACAAACAATGGTTGGAGTGTAACCAATAACGGGATGCCATCTAGAACCAAGCCACTTCCTAATCTGATCATCTTCCATGTCGGGGAAGTTCCATTTGCCAATCAACACACATGATTGTAGACTTTCTATTCAGTCTGCTAACGTAACACCATCCAAGCAAATGGTATACGGGGGAGGGGTAATCTTGGTCGGCCAATGGTGATGTTTGCTTCGGGGCACAGACGTAAAATCCTCCCCAAAATCAGGAACATGTTGAGCGGGGAGCACGTGGTTAGCCAACTTGGAGTGCCAGTTTGAGGCCCGGATGGTGCCGAAATGTAAAGCTTCTACTTCAATGGCAGCATTAACTAAATCCGATGTGTCGGATTCAACATGGAGAATCTCCATATCAGCAAGTGAAGGATGACTCATCAAAGATAATAAAAGAGACATGGGTCAAATCAAGAGAAAAGTACCATACCCCAGATATAAAAGCTACCTCGGGATTTAGTCATCTGACAAATTTATGGAAGTTAGAAATGATACTTCCCAGGAGATCAAGTCAAAGTACAGAGAAGATATAGGACAGGAAAAGATATCTCTAGGTATTAATGGAAAAAGGAAAGCTTTAAGAAAAAGGCCAAATAAAGTCAAAGAAGGTGACGAGGATCTGCAGAACAAGAAATACGTAGAGTGGAGGTTTATGGAAAAAAGGAAAATGACGGCGAAGGGAAAACATAGATATTAAAAGACCTTAAGCAGGAAGGTTCCAGATACGTCAGATAGAAAGGAGGAAGGAAACATGAAAAGGCATCATTCAAATATAGAAGGATTAACAATTCAAAAGATGTACGTTAAAGCCAGATCGTCTAGTCGGAAAAGTACCCAGAAGCACGAAAAGGGCACTAGAATAACCAGAGGGATCATCTAAGTTACCTAGCCTAGAGATCATGAGGATGTATCCAGGCATACTATGCAACAACAACAAAATTCATATATGCACCACTAGTGACCAATTTTAATACAAAAATCCGCACAAGGTCTGGTAACAATAAAAAAATCTTCTGAAATTTTTCATGGAAACCCAGAACCATTCAAAGGAAACAGCCCCGAACATGGTGATCGATAGGATACACAAGAAACCACTATAGCAAAAACTAGATATCTATCTCAAAAGAACTTAACCGGTTAGGTATCAAGTGGATAATTCCTTATACCTATTAGGCCATAAAACCAGTAGAAAGGAATAGGAACACATTCATATAATTGCAAATCTGGCTCAGTGAAAACACTAAAACAGTATTTTGAAGTTCATGTAAAATTCAAGAGAGCTGTTAAACATAGAACTTAAAATAGAAAATTCAATGAGTAAGCAGAAACACTGACCTAAACCACGTGCATGCCAAGGGAAGAGTGCTAAAAGGTCATCAGCATACCAAACCCAGACAGCTGAGACCGGTGCAAAAGAAGCAGAAAACAACCCTGGAAGATATGAAAAACAGGGGAAGGAAACGCCTTTCCAAAACTGGATGGTCAGGTGAGAAAAACAGATTATGTTGTAGACCCACCCCTGCGCCAGAACACGCAGGAAAGAGAAAGAGGACCCAAAAACCTTCTCGCTATAAACAGTCATGGTTACATAGAAGAAATACTAAGACGGAGGGTCAGCAAATGATAAGATAGTGGCGTGAACGTGTCACAGGATGATCTAGCATGCAAAGACACCTTTCTCAGTGTAAGCTGGATGTCAGCAGGAGTAGCGGGAAGAAAACACGATGAGAACCAGGCATGCTTGGGAGTTGCTCCAGACATTCAGCATCCGGCATGAGAGTAAACGTGGCAAAAACTATAGCAAGAGCGGCATGCATTGGTTCTATATCTCGTCAGTATAGGAAGTACGCACCTGTAGGATGAATGTAGGATGGAGACCATCTAAACGCAGGGATAAAGCACTTGGTTGGATGCTTTCGGCAACACTCCTCCACTCGACAGCACCTTTAGCCTTTGGATCAAAAGAATCTTTCTCATATAGACAGTTATTTTAATAAAAGGGTCATGTATTGAGGGATTTCAATAAAAGTAAAAAAATTATAAAGAATATTTTAATTTTTTAATTCTCTCGTGCTAATAAATATTGTGGAACATAGATAAAAATAAAGTAATATTAAAAAATTGTCTATATGACATTTTTTATTAATTTCTTGATTTTTCCTTAGGAGGCCACTTTTAGGCTGAAATTTCCTCTAATGAGAGACCTACTTGAAAACAACTTGAAAGGGAATATGGAGATCATCATTATTAACAAGTCAAATAATAAGTTGGGAAACCAAACCAAGTGAGTGTGAAATGCAAGTGAGTACAAGTGAGTATGACAATAGTGAAGGGAAAAATAATGGAATTGGTTTATTTATTGGAAACTTTGTAGAAAACAACCAAGAGAAATTAATTCATAATGACCAATGAAACATTTTAAAATGTTGTCACATGTTTGCAAGTCATGCAAACGAAGACCCATCTACTTCAAACTCAAACTTAGCTTCTTCAATATGGACTTCAAAAAAATAATCTCCAGCATTCTAAACTAGTTCTTGTTTAGAACAACCTTTTGTTTGATGATGATGATGATAATGATAAAGAAGATGATGATTAAAAAGAAGAAGAAGATGATGGAGATGATGATGAAAAATCCATTCATGGGCTACTCAATGAAATAACTTCAATCACAAATGATGATGACATTAATATGATCAATTTGAGCCTTTTGTTTCCAAGCCAATCATCAATTTCTGGGAATAAAATAGGAACAATAAAAATAGAACAAGCATCAGATATGATAAAGAAGTAACTTTTCATACTCTATATTATTCTAGATAAATACAATTATTCCATGTAGGTCCTTCCCTCGGGAAGTTTTATCTTCACCTATTTAGTTTCAACATCAAATTGTGAAATTAAAACTAGTTGATGATAAATAACAAGATGTGAAAACAAAAATTTGAAGTGCCAGTGACCTTAAAGTTTTTATTTTGAGGTTACAAAAGAAAACATTAAGGAAATTATAAAACACAACAAATAGAAAAAGAATGATCTTTCCAACACCATTATTAGGCCTTGGGAAGAATTACATTTCAACAAAAATCGACTAAGGTTTAGGGTATGAGGACAACAACAACTTTCATATCCCATATTACTCCAAACTGATTAAGTTTTTGAGTGGAGGATTCTTGATCAAACATCATAAATAAATGAGGTTAGTGATACAATTGAAGAAAACCAAAGTACTAAGAATGCAATTGCACTAGTCATATGGAAGTGCAATGTTAAGATCTCCATCCTTATTAGTATTATGGCAAGAAAAATCATTCATTAGATAGATGTTCAAATAGGAAGAAATATGAAAGATTAAAAAATCACTATGGGCGGATTGCTCCTTAGCAATGGCTATTGACAACCAAGAAGTTATATAAATCTTACTAAATAATTCAATCTCAAGTAAAGACAAATCTTGTAGCAAATAGTGAAATTAAAATTATACTCTCATTAGTGGAATTTTGAAGTCTAAAATAGGCCTCCTAAGGAAAATAATAAAATAAGAGTTATGAATTTAACAGAAAATAAAGAAAAATTCATTTATTAATTGTATTTTCAGAGTATTTGCTTATAGGTTTACTCAAATGTCAAGTGTAGGCACATGTTGAATGTGGAATTCAATCATTTTATATCCAATGACTATCCACCTTGCATGATTTTGAATATACCCACCCCAAAATTTTTGAAAATACATGAAAAAATATTATTTTTAGTAGACCCACACCGAGAAAAATAAATAAATAAATTGAAAATACATTAAAAAAAAAAAAAAAAAAATTATTATGTGGGTTTACTCAAAAGAAACACATGTTTTCATGTATTTTCAATGTTTTTGTGTGAATATACTCAAAAGTATGTTGCAGAGTGGGTACTCGTTGCATACAAAATTAAATTATGCATCTAATGAGTGACTATACTTGACATTTGATTAAACCTATAAGGAGTTAAGTTGAAAAGCAATTAAAAAAAATATTTTTCTTCTTTTCCCTCCAAAAATATTTACCCTGAGGATGAGACCATCATCTTGAATCTTATTGGTCCTTTTAAAATTGATTTTGTTAGTACATTTTTTGTTTTGAGACTCATTTTAACCTCAAAGTTTCCCTAATGCTTGCACCTAAAAGGAGTACAATGATGAAACTCTCCTACTCTTTAAGGTGAGGAGTGCATAATGAAGTGAAAAAATGGTAGCGGTAAAACCCAAACCACCAAATGGTGAAAAATGGTTAGTGGTAAACCAAAAAAGCTATAAAATTAAGTGAAAATGGTTTGCGGTCAACCAAAAACCACTTACTACAATGATGAATTCGTTAAGGGTAACCCACGTCAAAACCCAGGTTGTCTCTCCTTTGAACTAACAAAAGGGGGAATTGATGAGGGTAGTATAACTTAAAGTTTTGACAACAACAAAGAATTTTCCGTATTATAATCAATAGTTTGTAGATGGTAGACATTAAAAAATAAATAAATAAAATAAAATAAATAAATAAATATGGAATGGATGACATCAACAACAATAGAAGTATGCAATGACTTCATCTCTTCAATTAGAAAATTGGTCTACAAATCAAGGAAGTTTCAACAAGGAATCTAGAACTTGAAATCCTCATCTAATGAGCATTTGGAAATATCTACAATGCAAATTAAACTCCTCTTATTTAGTTCTTTATTGTCAAATTATGATACATTGAGATATTGTTTGACACCTAAAAGTGGCAAAATAGTTAGTGATCAACCCAAACCACCTTACTCAAATATGAGTCCTTGATGATGGGTGGTGAGACCACTCGTAACATAAGATATCGGTAAACTCACACACAACATATATATTTTAGTCCCTAATAATGGTTGGTAAGACCACTCGAAAAACATAGACATCAGTAAACTTGCACACAACATATATCCATAAACTTATATCAATAAATAAAATATTATTACTAGGTAAAAAAATATAAATGGGAAAAATTTAATATTAATAAATACAAATAAAGGAAATAATAGTTAAACATTAA
>APFE030610945.1:293237-308914 GCA_000404065.3 Pinus taeda | reverse complement strand
AATATAATACTCAAATAAAATTAGGACTAAATATGTAATATTTTAAAAGTTATTAAATATAAATTAAATTAAAGAAAGGAAAACTAAAAATAAGTAAATGAGAATGTCTTTCCGATTAATCATATCTTTAATATTTCGTCGACGTTTCAAACCAATTGATGTGGTTCATCCTCAGGATAAAGGTGAAAAAATCATTCAATACTAAATAATAAATAACAAGGGTGCATCAGGTCCAGAGTTAGCCATTAAGAATTAATCGTTAGAAATTAAAATAATATTTAATTATAAACTAGTGGTTGGGAATTCACTGTTATTTATTTATTTAATTATATGTATATATCCATATTAATTAAATTAAAATCAAATTAAAATTATATTATAAGAATATTATCAAATGGTAATAATTTATAAATAAATTCTCTATAATTATAAAGTGTAAATAAAAAATTATTATAAAAAGATAACGTTAGCAAGTATATATTAGATAAGTTTTATATTCTATATGGGTATTTAAACTAATTTATATTAAATTAAATTTCAAATAATATATTATGGAATTTACTAGTATAATGTAAATTCATTAAAAAAGTAGTTGATAATCGCTTTATTAAGAATTGAATTAAATTTAATTATATAAAATAATTAATTGAAATGATATTAAGAAAATTATGTAATTTTTAATTCATAATATTTAATGAAAAAGAAAAGAAAATAGGAGACAGGTGAAATTAAGAAGAGAGAGTCAAAATCCAATTCTTACTTAATTTCCAACCATCGTCCCTTTTGAGAATGATTATATGTTTTTTAATATCAATAGCCTCTCTTAGCTCCTATGGTGGAAATTATCAACCCTAGCAATGGCTCTAGATTTCTCAATGCAAACATGTTGCCTGGATTTCTTTGCATGTTTAGCTAGAGCTTATGAGTAGGAACGATTGTGCTTAATGTCTTCTGCATGCTCTTGGATTCTCTGGTTGATGGAGCGACTTGTTTCTCCAATGTAGGGAATCCCACATGAACAAAGGATCAAGTAGACCCCTTTCATGTCTTAGTGTCTATCGGGTCATTAATAGATCTAAGAAAATTTCTAATACTAGACCCTAAAGGCATGAAGGGGTCTACTCGATCCCTTGCTCATGTGGGATTGCCTACATTGGAGAAATTGGTCGCTCCATTAACCAGAGAATCAAAGAGCATGCAATAGACAATAGGCACAACCGTTCCTGATCATCAACTCTAATTGAACATGTGGAGAAATCCAAGCACCACATCTGCATTGAGAATTCATGTCATTGCTAGGGTTGATCACTTCCACCATAAGAATCTTAGAGAGGCTATTGAAATTGAAAAGCATGCAATCATTCTCAACAGGGATAATGGTTGGAAATTAAGAGCGAGTTAGATTTCGACCCTCTCTTCTTCATTTCATCCCCTGTCTCTCTTTTTTTTATCATTAAATATTATGAATTAAAAACTACATAATTTTATTAATAATCAATAATTATTATTTATTTTCATTTAAAAAGAAATAGCTATTTCAATTTATAAAATATTAATCTATTTTTTATATGATATTTTTCTATACTTAATTTTTTTTAATATAATTTGAAATTTTAATAATTAAATTATTTTAAGTAATAAGAATATAAACTTATTCAATAATGATTATAGTACTTCTATACAGTTTCTACCCATCCTCATTTGTATTTTAATTATTATAATATTATTATAATTGATTTTAATTTAATTAATATAGATATATACATGTAATAATAAATAACGGTTAATTTTAACAATTAGTTTATAACTAAATTATTTTTTTAATTAATGTAATATAATTATAATGGCTATCTAGATCTGATAACATCCTTGCATTTATTCTTTAGGAATTGATTGATTTTCACTTGTCTGAGGGTGAACCACGTTAGTTGGTTCAAATGTTCAACCAAATCCCTAATGATTGGATTAATCCAAAGACATTCTATTTGCAATATGGCTCACAAAGCAAGAACAAACATAAAAATAAGTAAAAATAAAAATAAAATAATACTAGCTCGTGATATTGTTATCAATAAGTAAAAGTAATTAAATTATTATAATAAAAAAAATAATTCAAATGAAATATAATAAGGCTAATATAAAAAAATATTAATTATAGATAGAAAAAAAATAAATAAATAAATAAATAAATAAATAAATAAATAAAATAAATAAATAAATAAATAATAAAAAAAATTGAAATAGAAGGAAAAATTAAATTAAGAAGAAGAATGTCTAAAGGAGAGAGCAATGATCCAATTTTTACTAATTCTCCAACCATCATCTCAATTAACATTGTTGGTGTCTTGTTTCTCTATCTCAATGGGTTCCCTGAATTTTCTGTGGTGATAATGAGAAATCTTAGCAAGGGCAGAAGCATCCTTAGTTTTTGTCGAATGTTCAACAAAAGCCAATGAGTGAGAGTGATTATGCCTAATGTCTACAACATGCACTTGAATTTTACGCTTGATAGAAGGACCTGTCTCACCTATATAAGGCTTCCCATAGGAACACAGGATCATGTAAATCCCTTTAGTATATATGTTTTAACAGTCATAATTATTTTGATGTTGGAATACTATGTAGAACACCTTTAATGTTAGAGGACTCAATTCGGTCTTTGACAAACCTGAGGGAATACTGAATAGTTTTAAGCGACTTAAAGGTCACAGAGATATTGTTCTTCTTAGGAATACACGCCAACTGATCAGAGGTTCCTTGAATAAAAGGAAGATGAACAATTGCAATAATATTGTTGGGACCAGCCTAACTCTAGCTCCTTTTGTCACTCTTTGGAAGGTTTTCAGACCCTAATGCTTTTCATAACCATTGTTTATGAAACCTTTAGCGTTTAAATATGAGCTTTCTCATCATTGATATGAAGGTCATCATAAATCCTAAGGCCTATAGTAGCAAGGGTGTTCAAAACACCAAATTTTTGGGCCGAGTGATGATAATTGTCATGGAGATATTTCTCAATGTGAGCCTTCTTGTGAAAAACTTAATGAGAGATGGAGACATCCCCCTTCTTGGTGATGAGGACATCAAGAAAGGGAGTGTCGCCATTAACTTCGATCTCCATAGTGAATTTGATAAATTCATATTAGTTATTAAGATGTTGCTTAAATATTTTAGGCTTTTCACGACCATAGGGCCAAATTCTAAAGTTATCGTCAACATACATTTTCCAAAGCTTAGGGTAGAAAGGAGCAGAAGCAAGTGATCTAGTCTCAAAATCCTCCATGAAAAGATTTGCCACAATAGGGGAGAGAGGGAAGCCCATAACAACACCACAGGTTTTCTCATAAATAACATCTTGAAAGATGAAGAAAGTAGATTTTAAACAAATGCTGACTAATTTGGTCATATTAGGGCTAGTAATGTTATTAATGATGTCAATGACTTCATTAATGGGAATCTTAATAAAAAGAGAGACAACATCAAAACTTACCAAAATACCATTGGGCACTAGCTTGAAACCTTTAATTTCATTAATGAAAGAGGAAGAGTCCTTGATGAAAGAGCTAATATTACTAACAAGAGACTTAAGCTTCATGGCTAAGTATTTAGCAAAAGATAAGTAGGCCCACTGATTATATTCACAATAGGTCTCACATGAGCACCTTCTTTATGGATTTTAGGAAATCCATGTGAGCGGGTTAGTTTCGATAAGCCTTTTACTTATAGTGTAAGACACACTATCAGACATGATAGCATTAGAGGGATCCCACCCCCCACCCATCGCTACACACAAAAAACTTCTCCTACCATAACCACATTTACCTCCCATCTCCATACCCCACTCTCCCCGTCCTAAACACTCCCATTACTCAGCCACCTACAATCCACAAAAATGGTGGTAAGCAAACCTATCTATCTATATTTATAAGCATTTTTTTATGTTATTCAGTAAACTTTCACATTGTTATGTATCAAATGTAATATGTGTGTTCATAGTTTCATTTTGTTTATGGATATTGTTCTATATCACACATCCTGCATCTAGTATGCATATACAAAAATTAAACATGGTACTAGGTTACCTAATTGTTGGTATTAGTCCTAAAAGGGTGGTTAGGTTATGCTACAGAGCATATATTTGAAATCTGGTTGAGTTGGAGCTCTGATGGGCATAAATAGCCATGTTATTAATGATTATATCAACCAAGTTTTAAGAATTTCAATTTTATGGTATAAAAGGAGGTGTCGATGGTGGTAATGTTCCTTAACCTAGATGGCGAGGTACATTACAAAGTGGTACCAGATAGAAGATTAGAACATTAGAATAATCGTAGGCTAGCTTAAAGATAATTAGAAACTAAAATTTGCTAAGGTGATAATGCACTCCATTTGCTTGTTAGAGGTGTTGTAAGTTGGGTTGATAGAGAAAGTTTTAAAATCATAATAATTGGACTAATTTCCCTAAAAAGATGTTAATCAAAATTTAATCGACATTTAATTAAGGTCAAAGCGTTTAAAGAGACTTAACTAGCATACCCAAATATTAGGAAATCGTAACATGAAAGATAATTTGAGTTGTTTAAGTAATATAAATCTTATTAGGATAATGGCATTTATTTAACGTCAAAGTGTTTAAAGAGACTTCACAAGCATACCCAAACATTAGGAAATGGTAACATAAAAGAGAATTTGAGTTGTTTATCTAATAATTATCTTATTAGATAATGGAATTAATTTAGTTGCATTGAATCATGTTCATCCTCACTTTCTCTTTAGTAATTCCATAATTTTTTATTTCACAAAGTGTAATAGGAATGATATTTATTTAAATATATAATTTTAAAATTAGATCGAATTTATCTTTACTTTCCTTTTAATAATGAGGTAAATGACATTTATTTAAATTGAGTTAAATCATATTCATCTTCACTTTTTTTAGTGAGTGCATAACTTGTATTTCACAAAAATATTTTAGGAATAATATTTATTTAAGTGTTTAATTTGTTTTTCCAGATTGGCTTAACTTTCTCTTAAATGGTATAATTTTCATTTTAATAATTACATAGTTTATATTTTATTAAATATTTATAAATGGTGTCCATGATCATGGTGTGATTTGGCGTAGTGGTTTCAATGGGATCCGAGTTAAGGACAGAGTAATCATGAAGGAAAAAGCAAGGTGGTCGGATGATGACCCTCATTTAACTTTGTGCATGCAAAAGGTGGCGATGAGCGTTTTTAAGAGTTTTGGTAGGTGTGGGTTTCAATTACCAAGTTTGGCTCGGAGGTCTTGTTTTAGAACTGTTATGTGGTCATCTGCTTTGGGTAAGTGGTTCCTCTAGGCTCCAAGCATGGTTGTGAACGGGTGGCTCATACGCTTCCTCGCCTCCCAGACGGAAATAGATTGGTGCAGGTATGTTATCTTAGTTAATTCTAATTTACCCCTCTCAAGCCTGGTTCTTTGCCATTTATTTAACATTAGGATGATTGTTTCTAAATTAAGAAGTGTGGGAAGTATTGAGGGTTCCTAAGTTGTTATTGAAGAAAAAATTGTTATATGTGTTCTTCGACCTGTGTTCTCGGTCATTCTTTCTGTGCTCTTTGGAATTATGCTTTCTCTGATGGCTTTGTACTTTGAAATTATTGTTGGGTCTTATATAATGTTCTGGGTTTACGGGATTTTGAGCAATTAGTTTCATTAATGATAAACCAGATGCTTTTGGCTACCTAGGTTAATTGTATGAGGAATTACCTTTCCTGACGACGATCTATGTTTTCAAAGGGATTTTGGGTTCGGAAAGAAAACCAATATGGCTCGTTGGGTTGTAGCTGGGTCAATGTCAGGGAGGATTTTGGGTTCACTAACTCGGTTTCTCACTATTTTTTTGTATCATGTTTTCTCATATTTCAGGGTTATAACACTTTTGGCCTGGTAAAGCTCTCGTGCCTTCCAACCTCTCTGTAGGTACGGTTTCTTCTTCATCTAGTTTTGTTAGGCCACCCAAACTAGATTCTGATCTTCAGGAAATTCACAGAGAATTTCAATTGATCCAGCGCCATATCCAACTCCAAAATGTTCGCCTCAGCCTAGATTGAGAAGTGCATCCCTTGCCTTCCTCAAACAAAGTTTTCGGGTTATAGTGCCAAAGATTCAATGCCTATTGATTCCTCTTATGAGTAACAAGATGACTAGCATGGTCACGCTTTCTAAAATTTGTGTGTATTTCACATGATGGATTTATAGTCTTTATGTTTATGTTTTAGCTATATAGATATTAGGATTAATAAGGATATTCAGACTTACACTGCATTAATAGACAGTGTGAGAACCTTTGAATTTTGGTTTAGGGTTTTCCAATGGGTGGGTTGAGGCCATCTAACACTGTTAGATGTGTATGTAAACTTTGTATTCTTTTTGAAAAGGAATAGAAAGGATCTTCCAAGCTTACAAGAAAAAAGTGTTTAGCAATTGTGTTTATTTAGGCGTAATGAGAATGCACATTTATTTTAACATTTATTAGTTCTTTCTCACCAAGGACTATGGCACTTGCCTCATGGTCAAATTTTGTTGACTCTCAATTAGTTTGTCAAGTTTTTGTTGCTTTTTACTAACTTTAACCAAACTTTCAAGAAAATGTTGAATTCTATTTTCCATAAATTCAAAAATAATTTTCTAATTTCTAGAAATCTTATTTCTAGTTTTCCATTGTCTAAGTGAGTCTCGACATGACATAATCCCCCTGGTGAAGAGAGATTTATTTTTGGTATTTGGTAGTTCCTAACAAATAATTTTAAAATTAAAAAAAAAAAAGGTTATATTTTTAAGTGGACATTCTGTCAATGAGTGCTCTGATGTTGAAACTGACACTATTATGCCTGACACTGCTACTGCTCTACCTGTTGATGCCAAAATTTGACGAGGTGTCACGCATTGAATTTTGTAGCTTTGGTCTGTCTTCATAATTAATATATTAGCCCTTGTAATATATGCAATGAAAAATATATGACATGTTCTTCATGTCATTGTCAAAATAAAAATATAATACATGTTCTTCATGTTGGTTGCAAAAGAGAAAATTCTTGAATTTCTAAAAGTTTAATTTTTGGCCCTCCAAGAGATTAATTCTTTCCCATTGAAGGGACATGTCCGTTCAAGCTCTTGAAATTCTTATATATAGGCCATTTGTTCTCCTCAACACAGAAATAATTTGAATCACCTTTGAGGCATATTTCAAACCATTTAAGGTAGATAATAAGATGAATCTGAGGCAGAGAACAAGACAAATCTGAGGCAGAATATAATGCATATTTGAGGCAGAGAATAAGGTAGATGTGAGACAAATATCTGAGTCAGAGTTTTTGGGCATATTATGAGCAACAAGACTGATATTTTTGGGCACAATAAGAGGTTAAATTTGGGCCCTAGTAGATCTAACCAAGCCAAATTCATTGGGCAACAGTTTAACTTGTCTAAAAGGTAGTTTGACCAGGTGCGACTAGGGCTATGTTACTAGTCAGTTTGACTTTGTATTTGACTTAGATGTATCTCATTTTGAACTAAATAATTTCTCTAAGGAAAAGGTTGTTGGGTTTTTCTCCCATGTGGGTTTTCCCAAGGTAAAATGTTTGTGTTTCTTGTCTAGATGTCTCTTTATGATCCTACTATCAAATTTTTTTTTTATTGTTGAAGATCATCTATGTAATTGCTTAATGATTAATGTGAACACATGAGGATTTAAAGTGAAAATCATTAGAATTAATTATTATATAGGAGACCTATGAAAATTCAACATGGTATCAAAGATATGGTATAAGAGTAGCCTTGTTTTAGAATTGTGACCCTAGACCAACAAGAGAAGGAAAACAATGTTTTAGCTAAGCTAAAGAGAGATCAAAGCTATGATCTATTGGCATAAGCGAAGAAGCCCTAAAAGACTGAAGGCCTCAAGCCTAAATAGGCCAAAATTAACCCCAATCCCAATTGTAGAGAGATACCTCAGTCCAAGTTCTGAAGGTTGAAAAAGTCTCGAGGCATGTTACAAAGGACTGAGAGCCTCAAGAAGTAGATGAAGCAACCTCAGAAAATTGTTTCAGAAGGTCGAGGATTCCTCTTTTTTGTTACAAGAGGACTGAAGGGATCATGATTAATGGTAGAATGCCAAGAGGTCTCATAGATGACCTCATAGGATCCGAAATGTCTCAAATGATGGAGAAAAAAAAGCCAACCAACAATTTTAAATGAGTGTGGATATAGAGTTTTTTAAACCTAATGTTTCATAATTCTAGGTGAGTCCATCGTCAAGGGTATGCCAATTGTCTTGAGAAGATCAATGTGACTTGTGTAGAGCTAAGATTTTAAGTGAATATACATGTGTGTGTATGTTTGTGTTTGTGAAGATAGTGTTTAAAAGAGAATAATTTAGGTCGGTCATATTAATTATATATTAAATTTATTTTATTATTAATTCTTTTGTGTGTGTATCTAATATATATATATATATATATATATATATATAATATTTATATATATATATATATTATAATATATTATATATATATATATATATATTATTGAATAGGTATTCCACACTCATTTAAACAAATTCCCCTCTAGAACTCATTATTTAAAACTTACAATTTTGTTTTGGTTTGTAATATAAGCCTCTATGACTAAGGAGGAGTTTCATGAAGCAGCCAAAATAAGTTCGAAAATATCTTTGTCTGAGGATAAGCCAACAAAGTCATCTTCTGTGAATAATATCTACAAAAGTTTGTTTCAATATTTGGTTTGTGGAAGACACTATGCATAGAAGACACATTAACAGCAATGGCAAGGGTGAGGTATTTCATGTAACACATGATTAGTTCTCCTTGAAGATTTGTGCTAAGAATGACAAAAGATTCAAGAAACATTGTTTGAAGGACTCTATTGCATGAGGTTTCCATGCAAAGAACATCATGGTAATGGGATGTCCAATGACAAATATGAAGCATGATAGTACAAACATATAAAGTGACCAACAAAGCGGTTTGTTGTTTGGAATGAAGGGTGTGTACCATCACTTACAATGATTCTTGTTCAAACTAAAAGTTACTTTGGAAACATTTTTGAAGACTATTTATCACTTTTCCACATATATGTCAATAAGGATCAGGTATAGATCTACGTCTATTGTATGACTTGGAACAACATTTTCCTTGGAGTTGTTGACTCTAGTTCAATGAAGTAAGGTTGAATCTCAATATGCCTTGAAGGTTGAAAATTCATTTGTGCAAACTATATCATTAAAGAGTAAAATAGTGATTGTAATCTACTTCTCAGTCAGATAATAGGATTTTGGAAAAGATATAATATTCATTGATTAGATTCACAATTGATCTTCAATCATGCTCATATTATTAAATACACCTCAGATCTAAAGTATGAAATTCATTTCAAGAAGTAATTTGGAATGCAGCCCAAAGAAAGACAAAACCACATAAGGGAAATATGTGATCTACATACATGTGGTAAAAGTTTGAAGTGTGAAATAATGAACCTACGCTTTTCTTTGGAGATGTTGCAAAGTAGGATGTTTTGAAAGCTCTTGAAGTATTGAAGTCATTTGTTGTCATACCAATAGGGTATTGATATATTGTTTTATGAAATATGGATGTTGGTTCCTAAAATATATTCTTTGCAAGACAATAAGGAAAAGGATCATTGTCACTAATATGCAGAAAACAAACCTTGATGGAGCAAGTTCACTTTTTTACAAACATACAACAAAGAATAAGTTGAGTCCTCTTCAAGTTTGGAGACCAAAATCCTCTAAAGAAAGATGAGTCATGTGCAAAAGTTGATGTGTCCTTATTATCACTACTATGATGAAGTATAAGCTACTTGATTGAAAGGGTCAACATCAATGTTTAGTTGAGAATAAATGGTTGCTAGAACATCACTGATATTAATGTTGAATCAGTAACCAAGTATATTGTGGTTTTGTCATATTTCACGAAGACATCCCATTGGAATATCTTTGATCTTGACACATTTTTTTAGTCTAATATAAGGATGGAGTGTCCTTGATTGGTTGTTGAGGCATTGGGACTCTATGGTTTTTAGACATTTGGATATGGGAAGGAGAATTTTCACATTACAAAGTCTGTTAGACTTGCAAGAGGTGTAAAATGAAAAACTAGGGTTTATCCTACAATATTAAAAGTCTTGGATATAAAAATCTTGGGGTTTGTGTATAAAACCCTAGATTTGGACCCAAATTAACGTTTCCACTTAAATAGTAAACCTTAGCTCATGGTGAGGATGAGGCTGATAAATTTGCAAGATGGAAGCAAGAAGGCCAAGATCAAGATGGACATGAAATTTCCCTATAATCCTCAAAACATAAGTACTTGTTGTTGTTTTACTATTAGTTAGCCTCATGCCTTAATTTATTTTTCTGGGTTGCAATCGTTCTTCCATGGTCTCCTAGTGAGGATTGCAAGTACATAGTAAAGGCTGCGAAGGCTCTGGAAACAAATGGAAGTGGTGGAAGAATGAAGAAAAGCTTGTGACAAGAGGGATCTTCCAAAATCGGTGATTTGTGTTGAGATATATTGTACTAAATGAGATCTGAGCTCAGAGGAAATAGAAAAATCATCAATTTTGAAGCATACCTTGAGTGTGCATGTAGAAGATGGAAGCATATACAACTACAAAGCAAGATTTGAGACTAAAAGGTTCTCCTAGAAATAGGGAGAGGATAATGAAAAGTCATATGCTTTAGTTACTAGGTACACGTCTATTAGAATTATTATTTGCTTTGTAATGGAATTACATCATATGGATGTAAAGGTCATTTTTCTTGATGAAGAAATTGAGTAAGAAGTGTACATGGGACCACCTCAAGGTTTTGAGGGTCATGAAGGAGTTTTTTTCTTATGGAAAATTATACCTCCGACTTGAATTGATGTATTAAGGTTGATCCTATATGATTGTGTCAGAGGGAGAAACATTAACAAAATGATTTTCTTTTGTAATAGAGGGAGTAGTCAAGGAGCCTTATCTTAGTTTCAGAGGGAGTTGACCTCTGAGTTTGAGATGAAGGACCTATATTTGATTCATTACCTCCTTGAAGCACACTATTGAGATCCCTCGTATATTCTTTTGGGATGATGGACTACCATTGAGATTGTTATGCTAGATAGTTGTAGTGGCAAAGGGAGCAACCAAGAGCACCTAGTTAGGGCAACCAGAAAGTAACCAATCAACTTATGATAGAGCCAAGGCATGTGGCTCAACATGTGTTGAAGTACCATCATGGTGCAATTGGTTATGGCATAAAAATTTTATGGTTTGAGATGTGTCTCAAACAATGAAATACAACTGCAAGAATACACAAATTCAGATTGGGAAGATAGTACAAAAGACAAAAAGAGTTCATTAGCATATTTATTTATTTTTGGATTCATGATGATTTCTTGGATGAGTAGGAAGCATACATTTGTTGCACTCACTACTGCAAAGGTTGAGTATATTGCAGCTTGGTTGGTGAGTTGGGAAGTAGTATGGCTTTAGAAACTACTTGAAAGATTATTTGTGTAGGTACGGGAGATGACCATGATGGCAGGTCAAATCACAATGAGATCTAGTACCAAGACATGGTATAGAAGGAATTAATATGGATCTAGTACTATTCTACAATTATCAAACAATTTGTTGACAAAGTCTTTGTACTAGAATGAAGTTTGTACACTTCAAGGACAAGATTGAATTAATTGAGCATACATCTCTCAACAAGAGGGAGTGATGAAATTGTAACATCGAGGATAATCATTCTCCCTAGGTTAGGTTGGCCAAGATTAAGGAAAATGGTCTAAAGTGTTCATATGATAACATCATGGACACGCATTCTCCTCGTGTCAAGAATATTGATCAGGATTAGAGAGAATGGTATGACAAAGAATAGTCATTCTTCCTGTATCAAGTATGTTGACTGGAATTAGGAAGAATGGTCCTAGAGGCCCAAAATCACTCGGTTGAGTGTGTGCGTTTCAAAATCAAGCTCAAACTCTCCAGATAGGTTGAGTGAGAACATTTAACATTAGGCCTAGAATTACTCATGAAGAGTGAGGCCTATGGATATTCACCATGAGTCAAAGATATTGACCAAGATGATAGTGAACCAAGACTAGTCCATATACCATTTGTCAGAGGGATCGGAATTATGGTGACTAGTTGATGTTAATGATGTAACATGTGTCAAGAGTACCGATTAGGATTATGGTGCACCATAGGTCAAAGGTACAAAATGAAATTATGGTAACTAGTTGATGATATCGATTTACAATGGGTTAGTTTTGTTGACCATGACTATGTTGAAAATAGCAACAAGAAATAATAAAAATAGAATCCAGAATATTCCAATTTTAATTTGTCCTTGAATTAAAATCGAATTTAGTCTCACTAGCTGCTTGGAAATAATTAATTAATTCATCTTGAGTTAATTAGTTGGATAAATTCAAGTTAGAAGTCTTTATGAAGTCATGCAAGAGTTATCCCTTAAATTAAGGAGATAAGCCTTGAATTAAGGAGATAAGATTGAGTTATATTTGAGTTGAAATTAGTTAGCTCAGTTTACTGAGTTAAGTCCAGTTAAATTAGTTCCAAACTGTTTGAGGAACTAATTGTGAGTTATCAGTCAGTTGATGCATGCATGCACTCACCCAGTGTACTCCAGATAACTGAAGATTCCCTCATCAGAAACTCATGCATGTCTATTATGAGAAAGACCCAGTTGAGTTAAATGACAAGGACAGTGTACTATCAGTTGCATGTGTTTTCCTATAAAGGAGACTCATGCATGTAGTCAAGGTAAGGTTCCTTGAGGATTGTGCGGTTCATACATGGTGTGAGATCAGAGTGAGAGATCAATTTTCCACTTGGTTGGATAAGATCATCCCAAAGGAACAACGCAATGAAATAGGAGCTTGGAGGGTAGAGGAGAAGGCTTGTGAGAAGCTTTGGTTGCCTGTGAGCTTCTAGGACGATTGTATTGAGAGCTGGCTCGCTGTGAGAGCTAAGGCTTTGTATAATCTCTATGTAATTCCACCTTGTATGATAATACAGATAGTGGGGTTTTTAGCTAAGGCTTTCCCCAAATTATTTTCATGTGTATTATGCATTGATTCTTCTTCTTCTGGTTATATGTGTTTAGCATGATCTTGATCAATATTTAAGCTTCCGTAAATTAATAGAAGAAGTAGGTTATAGTATTTTTCTTTGGTTATATTGCATTATCAGGTTAATCTACAGTCAGATTTTCTACATAGTTCTCAAAGCGAGATTTGTAGAGAATTTGCAGAATTTCTCCATGGTATCAGAGCCAAGTTTATCGAAGCTGTGAATAGTATACTGAGAAGAGAATTCAAAGTTTGAAGTTCGGGGTTGCAGGTGCAAATCGAATTCTTATCATACTTCAAAGTTGGCCAATGTCGTTCTATGGCTTGAGACTCGAGTATGCCTTGGAAGGCGGCTCAAATTACATAGCATGGAAAGATCGCATGGAGGTTGTATTAGAAGACAATGGTTTGAAGGATTTCATTGATCAAGAAATCCCAAAGCCAACTTCAACTAATGCACAAGAGTTGGTTGAGTGGAAGAAGTGTGTGGCGAAGGTGAGACAGATGAGGGATTTTGAGACCATATTGTCTCGAGTCTCCATGGGTACTCCATTTTCAATGTGGAAGACATTGAAGGACCTCTACCAAAATAGTAGCGACCAGAGGAAATTGGCGCTCAAGGATAAGCTTCGAAGAATCAAGATGGAGAACAGCGATACTATTTCCACATATCTGAATAAGCTCATCACTTGCAGAGATGAGCTTGGTAGTGTGGGAATAATTACTGTCGATGATGATATGGTGAGCCTCGCTCGCCTCGCTCTCCTTGGCCATCCAAAGAGCTAGAATAGCTACCAGGACTCTATGAATGGAAGGGAGAAACTGTCAGATTGGGAACAACTGTGGTCGAATCTGATGCAGGAGGAGATCAGGAGGAGCACACAAGATGGTTCTTCATCGAAGGATGATGATGAAGAAAATTTGGCCTTAGCAAGTAAGGAAAGGAAAGGGAAGGGGAAGTTTTACCATTCCAAATCGAATTCTTCTCATGGAGGGAAGAAGGGTGACAAGTCTAAAGTGGGATGCTTTAATTGTCATGAGATGGGACATTATGCGACAAATTGCCCATCGAAGAAGTCTAAGAAGGGATCCTCGGAAGGATCAGAAGGTGAGGCATTAGCCTCTCAGCTTGAAATGGACTTTACCCTCATTGCATGCATGGTGTCATCGATGATGGGTTGTGTTTGGTATCTTGACAGTGAAGCCTCATTCGACATGACCGACGATAAAGCTTTATTCAGTACCTTGGAGGAGAAAGACCTCAAGATGTGCAGAGAGATGGGTGACGACGAAAAGTATAGTGTTTCAGGAGTGGGCACGATTGCTTTTCAGAGGGAGCATGGACCTCCTATCACCTTGACAGATGTGAAGTATGTGCCTGGACTGAAGAAGAACTTGGTATCGATCGCGATGTTGGAGGACAAAGGCTACGATGTTGTCTTTAGTAGAAAGGTGTTCCTTAGATACATCACCATGAGACAGGTGAAACAGATCGGTTCACGAGTTAAGAACCTGTATGCTCTTGAGGTTCAATATGAATGCAAGGCCTTGAGGAGAAAGGCAAATGTTAGAGACTTGATGGTTGAGAAGGAGAGTAAATTACCTCTCAACTTGCAGCCACAAAAGAAGTCTCAGACAATTGTGGAGGAGCCACAGTTGGAGAAGCAGAGAGGAGACTGAGTAAAGAGATCCACTCATGTAGATACCTCCATTTAGTGGGGAATTTCGATCCAAGTGGGCAGAGGGATCACATGCAGCCATACCTCCAAGTGTGAGGTGGGGCGATGTGAAGTGATAGTCCCATGAAGGCTGAAATTGGGCAGGGTCCATTGAGAGGTTTTATCTCATGGATCATACCTTGCTACGAGAGCCCAAAGTACATAGTAGCAGGAGGAATCAGTGGGATTGATGCAGTCAGAGATCAAAGTGACAGAGGCTAGAGCAGTCAGATACTGAAGAGTGCAAAGAAGGATTGACAACCGTACAGAAAGGCAGAGTCAGCCGAAGCGCAAAGTTTTCAATTGACAGAGGAAATAGCAGTTAAAGACTTTGATGACAGATGCATCATACTGATTCAGGTTGGATATTTTTTTTGTTTCTATAGTTTCTAGAGCAACAACGCTAGAGAGAAGTTTTGCATGCATAACATTCCAAAGGTTCACGATTGGGATCAAGTTGAATTCCTTTCTTGTTGAGAGGGAGTGTTGAAAATAGCAACAAGAAATGATAAAAATAGAATCCAAAATATTCCAATTTTATTTGTCCTCGAATTAAAATTGTGAATTAAAATCGCATTTAGTCTCACCCGCTGCTTGGAAATAATTAATTAATTCATCTTGAGTTGATTAGTTGGAGAAATTCAAGTTAGAAGTCTTTCTGAAGTCATGCAAGAGTTATCCCTTAAATTAAGGAGATAAGCCTTGAATTAAGGAGATAATATTGAGTTATATTTGAGTTGTAATTAGTTAGCTTAGTTTACTGAGTTAAGTCCAATTAAATTAGTTCCAAACTGTTTG